>PNEQ01023151.1:0-19009 GCA_003012365.1 Medauroidea extradentata
GGGAAAATATTTAAAGAACAGAAATATAACGTATAAAAAGTTGAGCACAAAACAAATTGATCATTCCTTCTACGCATAAGCAATAAAAAAATATATTATCATGCATTTCAAGGTGAAACTTACATATACGAAAGTAACACCATAAATGTTAATAAATTAAAACACAAAAAAAGAGAAAAAAAGAAACTAACTCGCAGTCCAGCATGTGTAAAAGCTAAAACATGATAAAAAAACTTGAAATTTATAAACCTGGTTAAAAAAAAATACTATTGGTCATACAAACAAAAGAAAAAAAGTATTAGGTTAAAGAAATAGACGGAGACAAGGTTAGATATGTAACATGGTAGGAGGTCTGGTTAGGTCAGGTTAAGTTATGATTTCAGCATTAAAAACATATTAAATAAATGTCCTAGCCGTAACTTAAATTCTACCAAGCCCTAACAAATCATAGCAAGAATAACGTATTACAAGAATTAGAAGAATACATTTATTACTAGAGGTAAAATAATACTACCCTACACTACTTATATACACCTTACACAAAAAAAAAATATTCTAGGACCTACACGAGTGGAACATATTCAATGCCTTACGAGAATGCAACATACAAGAAAAATTCCTAGCAGTGTACTATGATACAAGACAGACATACAAGGGAAAATAAGTGTTAGGTTAAACGAAGAACAGAAACAATGCTAGAAGTGTAACTTGTTAGGTTAGGTTAGGTGCGGTAGCGCTCTTAATGGTGATACTTGAAAACAGAGACGGACTAAACCAGTAGTACATATAACATCAACGCTATCTAGCAGACGACACTAGAACCAATACGACTGGTATAGCTAGTAGCTCTTCTGGTGGAAAGACTCAGCACCAATGTCTTAATAATCAACGCCATCTAGGAGACGATCAGTAACTACTGGCAGCCCTACGTAGAGGACAACAATAAAACTAATTTAAAAAAAAAAAAAAAAAAAACAAGATAGAAGGTTGAGCCAATGAGGGTAGCTAGGTATCAAGACAACGGACATTAACCAAGATGGTGGGTAGAATGTACACATTTAATTACGAGACACATACTGAACAGATCCGGTGATCCGGCTCCTAGGCTCCTGCAATAGAATCGGCTATACTACACTACTCTTGATATTTACCACTTACTTTTGAGAAATATTCACAATTAGTGGTTTACAAAATAAGGATAAAATGGGCAGAGCAGTACCTAAAAACCCTTAACGTTTGAGTAAAGTCAGATGGTTCCCGAGATGTTACCGATGGGAAATCCCATCAGGCACCCTATTAGTTACCCAAAAATTTGGTTGAATGATTTCTGGCAGTAATGGGAAATTGTCAGAGGACATTTTGTGAAGTAGTACTGATAGTTCTGGTTGAATAATGAAATATATCAGTAGAGCTCATTGGTGGACATGTTATCGACGTGCGAAGAGCAGCTATGCTCTCCTTGATCCCCGTCAAGACACGTCACGGTCGTGGCACCGCGCCACAGAAAAATTAGTTTCTGTTTCGCACTCGGGTGTGCGGCCAACAATGTAGGTGTGCTCCGAAGTTTGCGTCATCTTCTAACAGTCTGGCCTCGACGCCAGGCCGGCACCTTGACGTGGGGATGCTATTTATCTTCTGTAATTTGCGGGTACTGTTCAGCCAAGACACGCCGCGTTTAATGCAGTGCCTGGCACGAAAACATTACGTTCACTACAGAAAGAAACTAGGACTGTTAAGCTTGCGTCAAAGATAGCTAGCCTTACAGAAAATCGATTTATATGGTGCCATGTAATTCGCGTACACGGACACTGTACCGAGATTGCATGGCGAAAACTAAGTTCAAGTTACACTTGGGTAAAAACAATATCAACGGTAAACGTATCGTTTGATTAGTTTTGTTTTTGTATAAGCTGCGAAACAGTCAAATCGCACATTTGACATGCGCTTGAACGAGAACAATGGAGCCAAAAAATATATATTTTTATAAGAAATTACTATCAGTGCCATGTGTATGATTTGGACAGTGTTTTCTACAGTTATAAGATTACGAATTTTGTCGGTGCAGAGCGCCCTTAAATAGGTAGCGCTGGCACGAGTATTGCCAACTTAGCTATTGCTAAAGGATAGGCAGTCCCTTGTATTGTTGTGCGCTTTATATGCTATAACCTGCCAATTATCTCTTATATTTATGTGGTGGTTGTGGTGTATGTTGCAGCTTGCCAGACTGCAGTTCACAAGAAGTGCCATGACAAGTTCTTGGGGAAGTGTCCTGGATCAGGACGAGAATCGGAGAGCACCATAGTAAGTGAACTGGCAGTGGATTGATTTATTAAAGATATATTGGTCAGCTCTCAACATCGAGATCTTAAGAGCTGGTGAAGGGTGACATTATACGGGTATGGAGCAGCGCCGGAATGAAAGGGCGGAGGAAGCTGGAGATCCTCGAGGAAACCCGCCGACCAACGGCATCGTCCGGCACGATTCCCACATGCTAAAATCTGGGGATCAAACCTGGATCGCCTTGGTGGGAGGCGAATTGTCTGACCATTCGGCCACTGCGGCCCCATGTCCGGAGGTAACCTATACACTAACTGGTGCACGTGTCTGGTAACGTCACGATTCCTGACCCATATGTTCTCCTGTCCAATGCCTGACTCTTATTCATCAACCTTATCTTTGTCCGTAGACTGATCATAACCTATAAATAAAATGCAAAATCGCTGTTTAGTTAGTGCACTGAATTTAATGTGGTATGATGCCCGTTTATGATAGCTCAACCTCAGGCATCACAGTTTATTGTATACATGACAATATCATATTCGGTTATGTCCACGGGCGTGTATGCGAAAGAGTACGTGGACCAGTTTTTTTGTGGATTAGCCCTAATATTGCCCTTTATTACATCACACCGTTATAATACTCTTAGGCAAATTATGAACTAAGACTTTTGTTTACCCAGAGTACGTTATGTAATCGATCATTTGAACTTCACGAACATTTGCACTTCCCATCGGAGTTCGATTCACTGTCAGTGGCGGCGGAAGGTATCCTTGTAAAGGGGACGGGGGAGGATAGAATTATTTTTTCCTTTAACGGCTTATTAAAACGGGAGGTCCTGGGATCCTCACCCGGAAAAATTTGGATTTTAGTGTGTAAATTGGTGCTATTTAACTGGTTTTAAGTCTAAATATTGAATATACACCTGGCAGAAATGGTAATATTTTTAAATATTAAAACTTAGGATGGGTACAAATGCCTATACTGTCCCTCCCCTTTGTTCTAAGGAAGAAACAGTGTCCCCCTGTCCCTCCTTCCACCGCCACTGTTCACTGTGAAGAGCTGCTTGATGAGTGATATACTATCCTCCCCCTAGTTGTTTTTTAAAACTACCCCTAAGAAATTCATTCAGGTTCATATAAAATTAATTAGTTGAGCCCTTGAAATATATATGTGTCATTAAATTGTTATACCGTAAACACATTACTAAGAATTTATTTGACTCACTGATGAATAATTACCTATATCAACTCTGAGATTGTCACGAAAATGTGTTTTTTGCCAATTCTATTCCCGGACCCAACAATACGCGCTAAGCCGCAAGACAAAGTACTAACAGGTGGGCTGCTCTAAGTGATGTGTTTTGAAGGAAGCTGACTTCGGGAGACTTTATGTTTTATTACTTTTGACGGACTGAATTTTACCTAAGCAAAGAAAAATTTATTTTTTCCTCTTGGGACAACATTTTGTGAGCCCCCTTAGGTCTGTTTGGGTTGCAGGGCACAGTTTTGCAGCTGAGACCCAGCTTCTGAAACTATACATAAGGATGCCGTACAGGTTGTTCGGGATATAGTGAGTTATCTATTTTCAGCCAATTATTATCACTCCGCGCGTAACGGCTAACGACGGGAAAGGCCTTACCTCTCTGGACACGTCACTTGATGTTTGCGCATGTAAGATAAATTGTGCGGTCGATAGGAAACTTTATAAAAGTTTGTTAATTGTATAACATACGAGTATGTCGATTTCAGTTGATTTTGTATTGTTTTATATAAGTAGAAAAATACACGGAACTATATTCGGTAGTTCGCTGCGAACCATACAAACAGCAGAATTACTATTGTTAATGTTGAATTATATCTTGTAAATAATAGTGATATTTTTTTTTTAAAAAGGTTAAATGTTTAGTGTTCGCTTTTTTCCGAACAACCTATAAAATTGTATTATTGCTTCTAAAAGAATTTCTGTTCTTGGTGAGTAACTTTCACACTTTCACATCCTAGTTAGTGATAGTAAAAAAACTTTGCTGTTGACAAACATTTGAAATGTAAATTTGGAACGAAACGCACTTTAACTGTAACAATGCTCGCTTTAGTAATAATATTTTCTCCTCCTCTTATACGTTCTTAAATTGATTCCAAACTACTGAACTATAGTAATTTTGACTTTCCAGACTAATAAAAAAAGCAATAAGAAAGTGATTAATATTTTAAAACTCCTATAATTAGTTTTTCAGTTTTCGAGAAACATTCGATTGGTTTTTACCTATGATTAATTACTTTGTAATTATGGCTACAGTTTCGAATTAAACTTGTATCCTCAATTTTTACTCAAGTGTTTGTAAATAATATTACTGCTACCAATTTATTTACTGGTTTCCTTTCTGAGACAGCGGGAACTCTGTTTACAGAAATAGATTTTTGTGAGATCATGAAAATTATTTTTCAGTGGCACCGAAAGCAGGATATTGCCATATTTAGACACTTTTGTTACTGTCATTTCAAACGATCTGCAACATAATTTAACTACCTCCCGGGTAGACGATCAAAATTCGCACTTGCGCGTCACTGAGATAAAATATATTATCTACATTAAACGTTTTATGGGACATTTTGTCACTGAAACCAATCTGAAAATAAACGCTGCATTTGTGGATCTTTCCTACAAACAGTTTACCGAACAGACATTTAATTTATATTTCTTAATGTTTTTGTTAGTAATTTCACAATTTTTTTAAATGTCGCAGCTAGTTTTCGTACAATCGTAATTCCCTTAATTTTTTTAACTTTCTTCTTTTACTTAGATACAGAATTTGCTATGTTTGTAGCCTAATAAACGGCAACTCTTAAAACAGAATGAAAATCCGTAGTACCAATATTTTAAGACAATTAAGGTTATTCATAGGATATCCGTACAACAAAGAGTACAGTACATAAAATCGTAAAACAGTGTCTGTTCCAAATTAATTAATTATTTAACTAAAATTTAGTGTGAGAAATGTGGAAATGTATTTGTATGAAAAATTGTGAACAGGTACTGTTGTCACAAATTCGATAATGAAAATACAGAAACATCTATGTCATATCACATAGTGGCTTTTGAATAGTTTTCCTTACTTATTTTTAAATAATTTGCAATATATTAAATTATTAAGTCCGCCTTATTTTTACATATCAGTTGTTGGCGTATCTCAGTACCACGTACCCTCATTTGAATTTGTATTAGTATTGCAAAAATATTAGACGATACTTCGGAAATCTGTTTGCTGTGTCGCAAAATGTAAAGGAAAGTTTGTGAGACAGCATATACATTTTTAACAGATACATTGTTGAACAAACATTATAACTTACGGAGAGTGTCGAAAATGTTACGTGTAAAACATAAAATATAAATTTTTTCAATACTTATAAATCTTATATTTTACGTAATGACTTTGAAATGAGAGTGCAACTTTTTACTAGACAATAAGTTATGTGCCCGTATGACTGTTTTGATGCCGCAAATTGTTCTTATGTGACTAGGAAATGTATACATACATAATGTAGCATAATAAGAACAGCACGCGATTCCTGGGTTATATTGGAGACGAAATTGTTAGTGGCAAAATGTTGTACGATAACATTTTACATGTGCAATGTGGCAACATAGTGCTGTACCTAGTCTCCTCTTGCGCTCCATAGATATCTTATTTATCGTGCTGTTACTGTTCTGACCTGCATATTATGGGCGGAGGTTAAATTCCCGAGCAGTCTAAACATGATTCTACGTTTACTTGACATAACATACGTAAAATAATACCTGGACGTGGAATGCAAAGGGGACTTTCTCCGTACAGTGTTGCCACATTGTGCACGTAAAATGTGGTCGTACAACATTTTGCCACTTACGTGTGCGTCTCCAATCAATTTAGCCCAGGGTTCACGTGGTGTGCTAATTATGCGTTTGTTTTTGACATCCTGTGTGTATGTATGTATATATATAAACACATACACATACACACATATAGGAAGAGTCGTCAATATACGCTAACCCGGCGGGAGTGCAATCTGAGGACAAATAATTAGGAAAACAAGCATGTGACATGTGTACCTTATCATCCACCAAAATATTCGTAGTAATTTTAACGGGGACTGTAAATTTTTTGCACTGTTAATCGAGTTTTGGAGGATGTTGTAGTATTATTAGTTCAGCTCCTTTTAAACCTGGTGTAAATACACCGGTACAGGCCTGTAGTATATATACGTAGTTCCATTCAAACAGGTATGACGTCAGACAAAGTGACGAGGGCTGTTTAATTCAACTGGTGTAGTTACACCAGTGTTACTGTATGCAGCAAAAATTACGCTTGCTCCTGATGAGATGTAACTAGTGTAGTAATAATAATACGTGAAGTTAAAATTTGTTATTCGTTTTAACGCTAGTTGGAGGAATGATATTTGTTTATAATGAGATGACAGTTTTATAATTATTTCCGATAATAGTGAGCAAAGATCAGTAAAAGAAATCGTTATAATTATAGTTTTAGTGCGTTCATAAGCAACTCCTAGTGACTTTACCTCGAAATTTATTTCGCAATTGTAATAGCTTATGTATAGGTATGCATGCATTTTGATCGTGATATATGCTAGATAGAAATCCTTAGGATTATTAAAATTGCGTTATAATTAACACAAAGTAAAATTATTTACTGAAGATCTTGAGAAAAAAATGTGTTAACATCGCAAATCATATTAACACGTTTAAAAGTGCTGACAGAGGTAGCTGCTTAAGAAAATTGTTTCAATCAAATCTGCTAGTTAACTATATTGGCACAGTAACCTGGTTACTACACTAAACCAGCTACGCCGTTTACGGTTGAATGAAATTAAGATATTGTAACATCGGTATATATGTTAATATTGAAAATAAATATGGGAATCTTATTGGTGTGTGTTGCAGTACCTGCGCGAGAGGTTCAAGATCAATGTGCCGCACCGCTTCAAGATGCACAACTTCATGTCGCCGACATTCTGCGACCATTGCGGCTCGCTTCTCTACGGCTTGTTCAGGCAAGGTCTCAAATGTGAAGGTACGACCCCACCGTCCTAACCATTAACCAGGCATACCTTTCCTCCTTACGCTTGAATCACAAAGACGCGAAAGACGCGACGCGATGAACCTGACGCAATGAGCGAGACGCGAATAAAATATACTCGTCAACCAACCAGCATCAGGACTTGCACGACGTCAGCGCGGCAAAAATCACGGACGCGCATCAATTTCTGAATGGGAAGTATATATATTTCATTCGCGACCCGGACGCGACAAAACTGAAAATCTGATTTCAGATTTTGTGCCCAAGTGTTGGTGAACGGGCGAGTTGATAGTAAATTGCATTCATTTATTTTACGAGAGAATTTTGTTTGTTTTTGTAAGAACATCATAACCTTCTTAATCAATCGTATAATTCTGACTTTACTTCCACATGTATGCCACTGGGCATTGAAAATGTATTACAAACAAATTGAAAATTAATAAAGTAATGTAAACATCAATGAACGTCGTACAGATTTAGTGACAAGGAACTGTTTACATGTAATAGTTTGTTGGTATTTGTCGCGTGGCAGCTAAACTTGTGTTCGAAGTAACGATAACTTTTAGTGTCGTATCTTGTCCATCATCGTGTCCTTCGCGCAATTGTGATTCCAGCGTTATTTATACTGTCGCTTGGACCTAGCTCTGCCTCAGTGGTTCTCTAAACACTTCTGGAACTGACCAGGGTCACAGCAACAAGCAGGAGATATATAGACTATAATACCCTCTTCAAACCCGCCAACACTGTTAAGGTAGTTCCCTTGTTAGTAACCGTCAAATTAAAGTGATGAACTACGGGACGCAGCCCATCGCTTTGGATACACAGAGTTTTTGCCAGTCTGTATGGCATAGTTACTTTAATGTCTTAGAAGTTAAGAAAAACATGTGGCATAGATTTGAACATTTCTTGCGAAAATGCCTTGACTGGCGCATGTAGGTACGTTGATGTAGAGTGTCCTGCGCATTCTATTCTGCGCAAAGTAACTAAACGTGTTTATCTATTGAAATAATTCAAACGTCAAACTTTGTTTTAAAAAATACGGTGAAACATGTTTTCGAGGCATCTCTGCTTTTTTTCCGCAGTGTCTTCTCTTAAAATCCTACAAAAATGGTACTACAAAAAATTACAGCTATAAATTTAGTGTTCTGCGCATTAAGGCGCTATTCTTCTTGACGTCCAAAACAGTGCTGCCAATAGACTATGGCCCCAATGGAAAGGAATATACAGGAGGTGGCATGTTGGCACTTCCTTGAAGTCGAATAGTTAGGCCGGTTTTGCGCGAACGGCGCGTTATTGTTGCCCAAAACAAACAACTTTCAGTCTGGTGTTGACACTATTGATTGAACAGATTTGAATGAAAATTGTTAAGTGTGTTATATTAGAGTGTAAAGAGCAATCAGAAATCAGCGGGTGACACATTTCACAAGTAAGAAGACCCTGGTTCATATTTGCCTAGTGTCAATTATGTGGTTGAAAAATTGTTTATGCAGATAAACCAAGCGAACTAACATGAAAATACGGCCACATTCATTATTTATTTACGCATGTGTAAGTCACTGACACTATACAGCTGCATGATTATGACAATAAAACGTACACGTTTGCACAAAAATGTTAAATAACTAGCATAAATGTAGTAAGCGTTATTAGCACAAAAACGGTTTCTATGAACAAACAGTAGACGATGTCGTTACTCACAGAATTGTGTTTCAAAACGCAAGTTTACATTTTATTGCAAAATTTTGTTCTCCAGTTAACATAAAAACGGCGTATTTGTCATTCGATATTTTATTTCAGCTTAATTGCTCTTCAAAATTCGTGTCAAATACTCTATATCTTATGGCGAAAACAATGTTTAGGGCAACACTGATCATGTGTATAACCCTTCGTACAACAATGGCTCAACTACACTGACTTCAAGTATTTGCCTGTGCAGTATACGGCATAGCCATCCCTGATCGCTCCCTATTTTGTAACTTACAGCTGGTAAAAATGCATCGTGACGTTGACGTTTAAATGAAACATGTGATGGACGATGAATAAACTCAAGACAGAGGAGTCTGAATTCCGTATATGCGGCCGAGGACTGGAAACATGGGAGAAATAAGGACCACTCTTCCACACACATAAAATGCTTCAGGCATATCGCTGCTACGCACGAGGAGTTGAACCAACGGACTGTAGCATGTTTTATCCATGAAAACTCAAGCAAGTACATTTCATCAGTCGGTATAGTGAAGCAAATCTTACAGCATGCCTTGATCGTAGGTTTGTTCGTTTCTAGGCAGTACATTTACTACATATCTCGAGAGATGTGGTAAGTTCACATTTTATTTATTCCTCTACCTTTTTTATAGTAAGTGGATTAATGGTTAAATAAAATATAATAAATCATGCTGTATTTGTATGACTTACACATATTTTGTTTAAGACACGTATTAAATGTATTTAAATGTGTTAACACGTTGTAAGAGTACGTAACTGTAAGTCAGTAAATATGTTATACAAGACAATAACTTATAACTAAATTTGTACCAGTCAAATGTTTCAAAATATGTAAAACAGATATTATGCTCTACCATAACTTATTTGATTCGAAAAAAAACGCAGCACCTTTCTGGATTCCATCTCAAAATAAAATTATATAAATAAGAAGAAAAGATAACGAGTATACCAGATAGCGTGATACAAAGAAATAATTTATCGTTTTACTGAACAGGTTTCTAACAGTAAATAGTAATTGGTGATTGAGTATTATTAACAGTGCAGTGGATTTATGACAACTAAAGCCGCTTACATCTTGTTTGTTACTGCAGGGGCAAGACGTGTATGCCTTTGTAATTTCAAAGTGTTGTTTCATAGACGTTTGAATAAGAGTACTGTTAACGTAACGAAGTTTGACAGTTACATGAAACTAACTAGAGCTTCCAGCATTTTTCAGTCAACTGTCCCTTTCAGTAAACCCTTATTATAATAGTTTTGTCTCTTTCGTGTTAGTGATAACAATTAGCTTTTGAAACTCCAGCATTAATATGATAACTCCATATAGTTTCTATAACAGAAAACATAACAAGATAGCTACTGGCCAGAATGTGGAGAAGAATTTCGTTGAAATAATTGAGCTCACAAGAGTGTTTTTACAACCAAACGTTGCCTTCCAGCCACTAAGTGCACCCATTTAAAATTATGTATATTGCCATTACGTATTGGAGCCATAGTGAATTACAAATGTGGTGCATGGTAGTATAGCAACAGATTATCTATAAACTGTAAACCGGGGTTACTTTGACCAATGAAAATGTTAGTTTTGGGGTCTTGTGGTGAATAAGTAGATAAATATAACCTAGTATTTGAAATATTTCTTTTGAACATATAGTTAACCTTTTAAACTTTCTTTGCAAAACGACATAAATGCCAACATTTTGGGTGGAGGAAAGTTACCCCACAAGGTCAAAGTAACCCTGGTTTACGGTACAAATGTTGCTCCGTGCGTGTGACTGCCATGATACTAAGGAAGTACTTGTTAGTTGGCTTATATTATATATATCTGCACAATATTTTCTTCCTTCATGACTGGTATACTGTACTGGAAACCTCCTTATTCCAAAATTTGCTGCAAGTTTCTTGTAGGTATAACAGCGATGAGCTATTTTCCCCTGATCAATACAATATTCGCAACAAAATCAGACGATTATGGTCTGCTATGTCTATATTATGGTCTGCATGTTTCTGTGACAATAGTCAAGCAACGAGTTAGGTGACGTTGCATCTAACTCTTGCGGATCACCAATGTTACATGTCTTATAAAATAGCAAACAAGAAATATGCTGTAAAATGAATTTTAAAGTTTCTGATCCTAAAAACTTATAAGGTGGTTCATTTTTCTACTAATAAAAATAACTATTAATTTATTTCAGATAATTAACGCCATGTTTACAGAATACATGAATGAAAAATAGTTCCTGTTAACAGAAAGGGTTGAGGAGTACACCTTTACTTATGCACTAGAAATAAAATCCTGTTATTATTTAATTCATACATTAAAGGTTCATGTTTTAACGGTAAATTATTATTATTTTTAATTAGAAGTACATGTAGTTATTGTTTATAGTAAAAGTAACTGAAAATTATGTATTCTGTGCACGGAAATGTACTTTACCTTAGTACCACGTCGTCTTATTGGTAATTCATGGAAACTTCACTGTTCAGTTGTGAAATATATCTATATTAAGTGGTAAGTTTAAAATGCAATAAGTTGTTGTTCAGTTGTGAAATATATTAAGTGGTAAGTTTAAAATGCAATTAGTTGTTGTATTTATCTCTTTAAAAAGTGTTATTGAATAGGGTGCCATGAATTGTTCATACATTTTACACAACCTGAAGCAGATACTGCAGGAAATAAAATGAGACAATTACAGTTACTTGAACCTGAATATAAATGTGATGGTAATTAAGACGTGTTGGAATATAGGTAGAAAAAAAACTGGGTTCTTCCGAGAAAATTCAATTCATTCTGTTGTTTACAAAATGTTCCCATTTAAGGACAGTCCTGACTCTTTGGAGCAAGCTCCAAACAGGAAGTCTTTGAAATGGAATACTTGCATTACAGCGTATTGTATAAATGGTGTAATTTATTGCTCACTATGCCAGTATATCTGCTATATTGTATTTTTCTATTACAATTTGAATCCTTCGTTTATCTAAAAAACTAAAGTAAGCACGACGGAATTATACGCGTACATTGTTACCTAAGTTTGAAAGTTTTGCTATGATAAAGCCGTAATTTGCAGCGACTTCAGCAGCTGTTTGTAATGAATTTTATACTCTTGGCGTTATGAAGTATACAATTTTAGTTCATTACTGTTGTTTATTTATGTGTTCATCAGTATTTACAGTAACTTGTGATTTTATACTAAATGTAATTAGTATTCTGTACTGTAAAGTTGTCAACATTCTTCTACCTGAGTTCAGGTCAAAACTAAACAAATAATCTGTGCATTAAATGTAGATTTTTGTTTGTGTACCTGAGAGAAAGGCCTGTCATACTTGTGACAACATTTAAAAAAGTGTTTTCTGTGGCAATAAATTGTAATTGTATTGCCATATCCATGACAGTCTTTAGTATAAGGCCGGAGTCTTGAATGTGGCAACGCTGCATCGGAGGCCTGCTGCCGGTCGCTCATTGGCTGCCCTAGTCAGTGTAGACGTGTACACTCCACTAAAGCTGCATCTATACACGTTGCACTGACTAGGGTGGCCAAGAAGTGACAAGCAGCAGGCCTCCGCTGCAGTGTTGCCACATTCAAGACTCCGGCCTTCTACTTAAAGATCGTCATGCCTTATCTCGTTGGCAACGGTATTTCTGAGCGGGCCCAGAGAAAAAAAAAAGTTGATATCCTGACACTCCCCAAGCTTGCACTTATATGTGTAGCTGGATACTGGATAAAACGGTAAGTAAAAAACATAACTAAAACCTTCGTCAGTTACCTTTTCGAACACTAGGAAGATGTTACATAAGCTGAGGTGTATTTCAGTGAAATATATTTTTTGCTGAGTTACGTAAGATGCTTCAGATACCGATGCTGCGTGTACAAAGAAAGCTTTCGATTGTAAATTGTATGACTCAAATATAGATTCACGTTTGTAAATCGCAATAAATAAATAAATAAAACTTGTAAGCGCGTCCTCGGAAAATTTTTATTTAGTTTTATTTCGGGAAGTAATGTAACTGTGAGTTTTGGATTTGCAGTATTCGATTTTAAAATATCTATAAAAATTTACAAATAGGTTGTATGAAGTAATCAAAAAACAACTGTTAGCTTTAACGTGATGATAAAAGATAACTTTCATTTTGTTTTTCATGCCAGTGCAAGAATTGAGGCAGAAGAATTCCCATGTGTAAGGTATAGTCAGCATGAATTCTAAATTAATCTAAGCTATTTACTTTCCTCTGATGGACACACAAAATTTATAAGAAGTATTTAAAGGGAATCTAAGGGAAATATTTTAGGTACAATTCTAATACATGTTCGAACAACGTAATATTTTTAAATCACCGATTATTTTACTTTAATAGTAGCCATTTAATTAACATTTGACATAGTAGTAGTCTCTCGAAACATTTGAAGTAAAATAGTACTTGTTACCTTAATAACTATTTCAGTTTAAGTTACAAAACTTTTGACTACATTGATGACATGCCATCACATCTTTGATTTTTGTGTTTATTTATTTATTTTTTTTTTTTTACTATTGGGGGAAGAATTTTTAGGACTTTAAAATAGTTAACGATTTACTTTTAAGATAAATGTGCATTGAGTTTCATAGTGGCACTTAAAATTATAAAATTAACATATAGTACGGATTAAAAAAAAATCTAATTAACACAAAACGAGTGTGAACAATTCGTTACGAAATGTTTCAAAATTAATTTAACTTCAGTATTTCACTGATTTTCCTCATTTATTACCTACTAAAAATGTAATACTTAAGAAGGTAACATTGTACGCAAAGCCAGCACTCTACAAACTCCTTAAGATAGTTATAGCACGATATCACGAAAGAAATTTTCTCGCGAAATACGCATACGTAAAAATATTATTAAAGCCCGTTACCCCAGTATAAATTGTTTTTAAAATTTAAACTTCGAAGAAAAGAAAGATGAGAAGAACTATAGACAGTTGTATGAAGTAATCAAAAAACAACTGTTAACTTAAACGTGATGATAAAAGATAACTTCCGTTTTGTTTTTCATGTCAGTGCAAGAATTGAGGCAGAAGAATTCCCATGTGTCAGTTATAGTCAGTATAAATTCTAAATCAATCTAAGCTACTCGCGGTAGTTTTACAGATACTTTGAACTTTTTAAAGCAACAGAATTTCCATGTCAAAGAATTCCTACATTAATTTGTTACTATTTAATTATACTTGGGAATGGTAAACGTCATATAATTTAATTTTAAATTGAAAATAAACTAATTTTGCGTTTTAAATTATCAACTTAATGTAACATAAAATTCAGGAAAGCTCTGTGATGGGTCAATTTACACATCTTACCGATACCAGCGCTCAAGCGGCCAAAATGGCCCCTGTGACAAACTTTTAACGTTGATCTTTTTAATCTACAGATGAATTAACCTTAACTATAGTTATGAAGTTCATCTAGAAACTATACGACGAATCAAAATAGAGACGAAGGATTCATTCCAACATACGAGTGTGTTTAGAATTAATTTATAAATTCGGAAAAATGGGTAGTTATTAACGTAAATGAGGACTTGTATTATAAGTTCACCAAAACTGAAAATATAAATATCTCTAAAAAAAAAATTCCCCCGAAACTTTGGCATTCCGAACAAGCAAACGTTTGTGCACCCTAAAATGTAACACAGGGCTGCAAAATAAAACTTTTTGTGAATTGTCTTTAATTTGTTAACCAATTTGTAAAGATTTTTTGGTGCTGATTCCAAATAAAACTTCAGTTTTTTTTTCTATCGCGTAAGGATTAGGTATAAAATTTTATAATGAAACACACAAAAAATGTAATACTCTGCAAATTATAAATATTTATTTATGTCATATAACAACACAGAATACAAAATGTGACTCATTTCAATAGGTATTTTGTTGTCGATTACAAATATGTTATTTTCTACCATGTCAGAATTTTTTACACAAAAATGTCATGTAAAGAAATACAAAAAAAAAAGTAACAAACGTGCTGCAAAAGTTACAAACGTTGAAAATTACAAAATGTAACTAATTTATGTAGGTTTTTTTGTTGCTCTTTGCAAAAAAAAAAAAAAACATTACATTTACTATAACGTCAGGAAATTTTTACACATAGGTGTCATATATTTACAAAGAAACACAAAATAAACAACATTTATGTAAATACTGCAAAGCTCAAAGAGTACAAAATGCAAATCACTTATAGGTATTCTTTTTGATTCATTGGAATAAAACCAGTGGCGGTTTATGCTATTGGGCTGCAGCCCTCCCTGATTATTTGGGAATGACTGTAAATAATTTTCATTTTCACAGCTGGGGTTATAGAAGATAATTTGTAATGATTTATTTTGAACTACATACTCTTCAAAACCGTCAGCCGATCGCAAAGTCTGAGAAATGCGAGAAAGTTTTAACGAGTTACTTGTGTACGCGTTCCCTGCCTCGGACGATCTGAACTAGGTACTAGGTAGGGCTGCGAGGCGAGCAGCCCGTCTGACCTTGCTGAATGGGGGGGGGGGGGGGGCGGGGGTGTCATGTATATGAAGCACTTGTGGGCTGCCAGCATTCCAGCCCCAGCACAGAGCGCCACACTACACTGCATTGACGACAGATGCAACTTGTCACTCAACTCACTCGATTCGAGACATCACTGCAGTAAATTGTACCAAAATTTCATGACCTGTCCTACGCACCGTGGCGCTTCCTACGAACTGTTCACATTTTGCGTACACGACTTAGTTAATTAGTAAAAAAATTCTAATATTGTAGCTACACTTTCACTCAAAACCCAGCTGAAACACATTTAAAAAACTGGTCTAAAGTAGCATGTTTCTACATATACGGACTTTTAAACCTATTACGTCAAAAAGAATAGTTTATTTGTAACATTCTGGCATAAAATCGCCTCAAATTGCAACAGTTTTCTCGAGGCGAAATGATAAGTTACAGATGTTGCTCCTTCACGCCTAGGTGTTACAGTACACATTTTTGACAGCGTATTATTTCGCATGAATTATAACGTACTTCATACCAAATAACAAATTAATATAAACATAAAAATACGCAGTAAAGTAGACGTGACATTGACATTAATTTTTAAAGAACATACTTTATAGCCGAGCACTTTACCGAACCATATGGCAGGGAAGTAAAATATTAAACTCATAAACGAAAATTTCGAAACTTGATTTTCTATCCGACCACGGCCATAACCACTTATCAAACACAAATGATTTTTTTTTACTGGGTGTCTTATTTATGATTCTGCAGTAGACGAGATAGAAAGCCGTAAATAAATGTACCCTCCCTATACGCGAGTATTTCGTAATAGAGGGAATTACCATTAGAATTTACCATTCTATATACATTATTTCACTGAATTTATTGATATATTTAGGCGACTTTTAATATTTAAGGTCTTACGAGTTATTTTCTTTTGTATCTTTATATTTTATTTTTGTACTAATACCTTTCTTTTTGTTTATAAAAGTCGTTCTTTGAAATCTCTAACCTCCCTCCTTGCGTACGACCCTTACCCTATATAGGCCGTTCACGATAAAGTGAGTACTTTATAACAAGTTATTGCGAAATTTGTTCTAAGAAAAGAACGACGAATGAACTTCGCGTACAAGTAAAGCTGATTTTTACAATTGTGCGACACAGCGTTAGCGACAGTGCGGCAAAAGTGGCTAGTCAATCATAGGAGAGTAAGCAGACGACAGCGATGCGAAGGGCTGCGATAGGACATGTTCTATCACAGCTGCGAAATTCGCATGCAAACAGGAATGACAAAAAAGAATAAGAATAAAACACCATTACATTTGTAAATAAACGACCAAAGAGACGTGAAGATGAGCATTTAATAATATAGTTTGTTATTTTACCAGTCAAAAAAATTTACAATACGACCTAAACACGTGTAACCAGCATATTAACTTGGTGTACGTGCTAATTAGTGTATGTGAATAATTTTATCACATATTTCAAGTTGTTCGAAGTAAGCAGAAGAGCTTTTAATTAAAGAAGTTCGGAACCGAGAATTTCTTTATAACCCTCAAAATAATTTGTACAGCAATCATCAACTGGAGAAATCGATAACAATCGGGATTCATTAGTTCGTTTTCGTTACTATTTCTGACAAGAGATGGCACTAAAAGCATCGAAACGCATCGTCGCTGTCGCATTATTGTAAAATCGATTGACGAACATTAGTGTGCGAAGTTCACAGGCCGTCGCATCGCGTCGGTCGACGCTGTTGCAGTGTCGCACAATTATAAAATCCGCTAAACGGGTATCCACACATTAGTTAAGTTACCATTTAGTTGAAACATGATTTTGACTTAATATTTTCATTTCCAAATACAGTAAGAAGTAGTAAAATTAAAAGGATAAAAACATGAACTATAGTTCATTAAATTAACGGTGCAACACTCTCTTCTTAAGCTTGGCTTCTGACAATCCAGGAAACTGGTTGCAGAGATATTTAAAACACTCTCCATATTTCGGTAGTGCTTTCACATACTGTTTCATCTGTCCTAGTTTGATGTGAAGTGGGGGACGTAAAATATATATATTTTTTTTTTGATCTACTAAACTATCTCGTTGTACATTTTTAACCACAGGTTGTAGTGATGTTCTAAGAGGCCAGTCGTTTTTAACATCATGCTGTTTACTGTCACGACTGTCCCATTCACACAAAAAACAGGGGTACTTTGTGTAACCTCTTTGCTGTCGTAGTAACATGGAAAGTATAATCACCACACATAGCCCAACCGTGATTTTTATATGAAAGTTAAGTCAGGATCACATAACGATTTTCATAGCACTCTTTCAAATGAACAGAATGTCCCACTGGCAAAGAAGCGTACTTACTTCCGTTATAGAGGACAGCTTTGAGACTTCTTTTGATGAATCAATGAAGAGCCGCCAGTATTTGCATTACATTCAATATTTAAACTTTTCACCAGTCCAGGCACATCAGTGCAGTAAACTAGATCGTCTTCTTGACAAAAAAAATTGTTCAAAGTCTTTCTCCCTATTCCTAAATCATGAAAACGACGTCCCGCGTGCTAACTAGTTTTTTTTTTGTTTCAACCGCGAACCTAAAAGTTCAGCAGATTTGTTAGGTAGGTCCAAGTCTCTCACGAAATCATTCAGCTCTGACTATGTAAAAAGCTGTGGTGCATCACTGTAGTCATCGTCTTGGTAACTATAACCACATGCTTCAGAGTCTGCTTCGAGCTCTTCAAAAAAACCATCCAAGTTATCAGGAGGAGAAGGAACAGGTATGCGGATCGAAGATTTAGACACACAGTATCCTCTTTGTTTTTTTTTTTTTTTTAATTATATGATTGCACTTAACTCTAACAAAAAAACAATCATCACTGTGATCTTGTGGCTCTCTCCATATCTTTGGCACTCCAAAACGAAACGCTTGTTTCTTTCCTTGTGACCACTGACGCAATTCTTTAACACACACGGAACATACACTGTGAGGAGCCCATGTCTTGTCCTGGGGGTTTATTCTAAGTTATTCGTTTCGTTTCATTTCGACAAAAATCTTCGTTACTTCTCGAATTTTCGTTACTTCTCGAGTGTTGGTATTCTAAGTGCTCGCGAGTGTTCGTTTGACGTCACTGCGTTCGTTATCTATGGTCGAAACGAAACGAAAAGCAACAAGCCTTCGTTTAGGCCTAGCGTTCGTGACGGAGTTTTGAAGGAGAAAATGGCGATTTTGCTGTGTGAGGTTTTGCTATTTGAAGCTACGGAAAATAATAATCGTGAAATATTGTGTAAATAGAAATGCTTTCGTGATGAGAAATTGTTTATTTTTAATTGCAAACGGTGTGTTAAATGTTTCCTCCAACGATGGCTGAGAAGGAATGTTTGTTGTTTTCACAACATAATGGATTGGATTACCATTGTATTA
>PNEQ01023152.1:0-19074 GCA_003012365.1 Medauroidea extradentata
ATGGCCGTTTTCTGGGTCCGAGGTACATATTGTGTCCACTCGACGTCGCGGGGGCGGCGTCTAGGCGCCGCTACCTCGTCGCGCACGTGGGCGGGTGCGTTCCAATATGCACAAGCCCAGGCCGCCTCGGACCGTTCCGTTTGGGCTTGATGCGCACGACGGGCTCAGATCAGGGGAGGTCAGGGGCGATCCGCGTCATAGTTATGCCAATTGGTGTAAATTATGGGTCCGCAAGCAACACAGTGTTGGACATGTGAAGCAATAGGTCTGAAATAGCCTTTGGTTTTTGTTTATTGTGGTTTACGAGTGTTAATTAAACCTTTAAGCAGGATTCATGTGCATTATTACATATCATGCTGAGCAGATAGAGCTGAAGGAGCCAACAGCTATTCAGAGCACTAGATTTTTTGAGTTAAAGGTAAAGTTTGATAAAAAATAAATCCCAACGTTATGTTTATTTTCTAAGCAGGAATTACAATGTTAGGCTATCCGTTATTCACTACTGAGATACTGTCTTTTTTCTAAGTAGACGGTAACGTACTGACGTGCTCTTGGTGAGGCCAGAGAGGTGTGGTGTCGTATTACATACCATGTGGGTCCAGTAACCCAAACACCCGAATGTGCCGGCTGCTCGCTGCTGCTGTGAGGGCGCGGGTCTACCGCCCGTGTGGCGATGTCCTCTCTGTGTCCTCCACGCCGGTGATGAGTGATGCGTTGGTCCTGTGAATGGCTGGTTGGGGGGACTAGCTCCCGAAGGAACAAGAAGTGGCCGTGGCCAATAACACTCGCGGAATAAACTTCACTGCGATCTATTGTGATACTGGTCCACACAAATGATTGTACTCTCGTACGTTAAGCGGTCCCACACACAAAGCCTGTGGTCGGCTGAAGCTGCACTGCTCGCACTCGCGTACACAACTATGAAAATGACTACATGAATGCTTAAACCCCTGGGCGAAACGAGCTTGCAGGGATGGGGGTGGCGCTACTCCTCGATGCACAAAAAATGTATGTTACTGATCCAACGAAATAACTGACTATTGTAAACTAAAATGTTCGGCACAAAAGAGTTGAAGGTCGAGGAGCCGCGATGCGCGTGGCCACCTCCGTCACATGTGACGTGCAGAGTACGTTACTTTGTAGGATTGTCTGTTCCTGTTCTGCATGTAATAGTCTGTCTCATATAAGAATTCCACTTTTTGACATTTGTGTTTGAATTTGTTTTTTTAGTTGTTTCCATGAAATAAGCAGCGTTTTCCTTTGCCACAAGTAACTTTTGCACAAACACAATTAGCTGGGTCTCAAACTGTGCAATTTATCAAAATTAAAAGTTATTTCCTACAGAAATTGGTACACACGATAGCCTTCGAAACTTTAAAAAAATGGAATTCTTTCGTTAGACAGACTATAGCAAGTTTCTGACAATGTCAATATAATGTGAGAGTGTGGCGTGCAGACAACATACATGAAAAATTACTATGCTACAAGCTGTCCCGACAAACATTGTTTTGCACATAAATAACTTATTGTAAGTGTGTAAGGATGTGGTATGTGAGTGGAAAAGGTTTAATAATAAAGAAATTTATAAATAATAATAATAGAGCAGCGACACCTGGTGGGGATAGACTGGTATCAGCTCGTGAGGATAACTGATCAATTATCACTTACACAGATATCGACCGGGTTCTAAAATTATTAAATTAAAAATATTTACTAAACAATAGCACTTAGGAGTATAAAAATAGACAAAAACCTATTTGAAGACCTACCAAATGTATATACAAAATTTCATTGAAATCAGTTAAAATGTTTCGGAGGAGTATGGAAACAAACACGTGACACGAGAATTTTATATATTAGATTACTGTTGGGTTATTTTGAAAACCAGTTTCAAGTTCACAGACCAAAATATAAAATTTGTAATCAGTAACTTCTGGAAACGGTAACATTTGCAAAATAATTATTAAAATCCTTAAACTGATGCATTATTATGGCAGAATAATATTTTACAACCCATAGTGCGTGAAATTTTAGGGGTAGGCAGTCTATGCTTTGGAAATCAATGAGAGAGTGTAATTTCTGCTGAAGAATTCACTAAGATGAAGGGGTTTGTAAAGTTAGAAAGGGTTTGGGAAGGAACAGCTATTTTCTACATTACTTGAGTGACCTCATGTTTATAAGGTTTTGTATAAGTAGTGGGATCAAGGCATAGTTAATTTAAAAAGATAATTCTACTGGGCTGTGACTACTCCTATTTTCTTCAAGACTTCATGCCATAAATTTCATTGCTCAACCTCTTTAACACAGTAGTCGTATTGAGTCTTCAGGGAGTGACAAAGCAACTAACGTAAACCCACAAAACATCTGAATGTTTGGTCACGATATGTGTCTGCAATATAAATACCATGTTAAAATGTATTACAGTAGTGTCAGGCTGGTGAGGAGGAAAGGAACTTTAGGCCTAGGGTGATAATGGAGGATTTGGGATGGAAACTGTTGAGGGACAGAAGAGTGGAAGGACTGGTTAGGTTGTATTAGGCAATGAATTGGGGGGGGGAGATATGGGGTGGTTTGGCCTGCATGCTAAGCAAGGTAACTTTTCTGTACAAAGGAAATAACAGTGAAAAAGATTCAGAGGGTATGGATGAGAACGGGAGAGGGTTAGACTGTCAATGCTGGTGATAACAGTGAGAAAGTGGACTGTTCTGAGAAAGTTAAGCGTTCTGCGGGAGGACTTGGTGACTGTGAGAGTGTTTGGAAGGATTAGGAAGGACTGGAGGATTGGTGCTGTGTGGATGGGGAGGAGTCTGCTCAAAACTGTGTGTTAGCACAATTGAAAGAGTAAAACTTATTATTAGACAGTCTGTCACAATAACCCTTTTAACCATATTAATTTGTATACTGATTAAGTCATCTAAAACATATGTCAAATGGGTATATCCTTTTGTGTTAACCTACTCTCAAGATATTGGTGTGATTTGTAGGCCTATTGTCTACAAAATAATGCCTCGGTACACATGTACGACATAGATACAGGCCTTTTAAGTATATACTAAAAGATACTACTAACTTTTATTGCAGATTTTTTTTATTTAGTTAGGAACTAAGTATTTTATAGGCGCCCAAATCAAAACTTTAACATCTTTGTGAATTTAAAATTGTGACAAAGAAACTGGTGTTGATGAATATTGTCATTTAGATTTCCTAAGTGGTTTGGGAGTAATTTTTATTTTGTAACATATTTTTATGACTTTTGTAATAACATATTGTGGTGTTATTATACTAAATAACATAATCAATGATAAAATAAATGGTGGCTGGTCTTGTGCGATGTTTATTACCTATATTTACTGACGCCAACCACCCTAGCCCGTTTGTCCCTGCAGCACCACCATCACCGTCAACAGTGCGCCGCGCACCCTACGTCAGCTGTGCACCCGACGACGTGTGCATGGATCATCAGCCAGGTAGGAACGGGAACACAACATCCGCATATCGGATCACGCCCACCCACGTGGCAAAATTTACCAAGAGGTAACTCATTAACGACACAACAAATGAACAAACTAATTAGCACAAAAATTACAAGACATTCGTAGTATCACCGGCCATTGGTCGTTTAGTCGAACTCTCTCTCCTCACGGAGAAATTAGCCACGTAAGTGACATGTAGGTTTTAGTCTGTAACTTGTCAGTGTAGCACACCAGCGTAATGATAAACATTCCAAACATTTCAGTTTTAATGACCCAACAGTGAATTGAAGTGGGGACGGTCAACGGGAAGGGACTTAAGAGATCTCCCGTAGTAACGTGGTTATTTTCAGCATACTCGCGCCAAAAGACATATAAGTCAGTACTTTAATTTTTGTTGTCAGATTTTTATGTTTCGAAAAGAGTTTGTGAAAAGATTTTTTAGTGTGTGTTCTGTCGGCACGTCAAAAACAATTAAGTACCGACAAACGCAAGTGCTGTGAAATCGTTCCATTAATATCTTTACTACCAACTTTATCATCCACGAGTGTCTAAAATAGTCATCTATTCCCTGTGTTTCATCATAGTAAATTTTTATTAATTATTTCCATCAGTGTTGTGTATGTACTTTCATCTAAAACAATCTCAAGCTATTTTTAACTTTTTATTTGGCGAGTGGCGCACACGAGGGAGATCGCCACGTGCTCGCTATCTTGCAACTCAGTCTCGGTGTTGAGTTCGGTCGGGACGCACGCGTGTCGCGTGCTCTGAGGTCTTCAGGGTTGTCTTACTGATTTTTAGCGGCAATAGACTCATCTAATACCGGAACCGTTTCCCCTTAGAGCCGTGCAGCCCTAGATCCCAACGTAAATTTAACACGTAATGTAATATTTTCCACTTTAATAAGTTGTGTGTAGTGAATAAGGTAAAGTTAACCTAGTCAAGTGTATCCTGTGTGTGTCCACCAGGGAACCTCAATGTGTACGGGGCAATCTGCGGCGCACCTGTGCAACTTAAATCGTGTTACGAAAGTAAATAAGAAATTGAACCTGGGTCTCGACCACATTCTTGTGAAAGTGTTTACCTCACTAGGCCTTTAAGAGGGATCTGTGTTGAGCATCTAACCTGGCTCTGACAAGGTTAGGAGTCCATACACACACACACCAAGTGAATACCCCTGTGTCTTGACATGTACACCTACGTTACTGTGCCCCTACGGCTGACGGCCGAACGACCCCCTCTCATTCTCTCCGCTCGGTACATCCTGGGGAAGCTGGCGCCCATGGCAACACCACTCACCAATAGCACACGGCAATGCGTCAAATGGCTTCCAACTTGTGGGGCCAGTGATTGAGCCTACCGTCAAGACATGCTACGCAACAACGCACAATTCCAGGTATTTCCCGGTGAAACCTACACGAGACATCATCCCAACCCTTCCCGGCCTAAAACCTAACCACGAAATTCCAATACAAAAAAAATCCAGCGTTGTGCAAAACGCCAGCAAAGAGCAACGGGCCAATCACAGCACAGCAGCAAGCGTGGTGACGTCAGACGCGCTCACGACAAGGAGACGAGGAACAAGTGCCGCCATCTTGTAGCAGCATGAGTGCATCGCTACCCTCCCCCTCCCACCCATCTTGGAGGAGGGACTCACAATAACAATAGTGCATGTGTGTGTGTGTGTGTGACGCGCCACCTGCTTTCGCCGGTCCGGTTTACCTCTCCCCCCTTCGCGACGGGCGTGGGGAGGCCTGCCGCGACAGGGAAGGCCGTGACCTCGCCCCAACAGCTGGCGGGATGTCGGGTTGCGCAACTCCGTGGAATCCACTCGGTATGGACAGCGGACGCGTATGCTGGGCGACCAGCGCCGGGAAAATAAACAATGAACTATGTCGCAAGTGTGTACGAACAGCCAGCACGACCAATCCATTCCAGCAACCGTGTGTATGTCAGGATCAACCACTTTTAGAGCAACTAAACGCAAGTATTCATCAACAAAACTTAAAAATTAATAGTTCTATTGCTGCATGCCTCTCGGGAGGCCTTACAACACCACTGTGTGAACAATGTGTCAAACCACGACGGGTCGCAGGGTTCGTCAACGCTGCGGCACGAAACAACAGTTGTGAATGTAGGGAAGACACACGTCTGATCGCCATAACTGATCCGGCAAAAAATTTTTACACCTGTCCGAATGCGTTTTGCTGTCATGGACAGACATCAGGTACCCTTCAGTGTTATTTCTGCCAGCGGAAGTACCACGAAAAATGTTTGTCACCCGACGAGCTACGAACCCGGGACCATCACGGACGGATCCAATGCGTCCGGTGTGTCAACAGCAACAAACGCGTAAGTGTTACATCACTGCTAGACCTTCTCACTGGTGAAGTGTTACCTGTCACACGTTGTCAACAAGCAATATGTCACGGACCCAGTGCAAACGTAGTGGACTGTGTAGTGTGCGGAGGGCGCGCGCATCTTCGTTGCGTCACAACAGAGGAATGGCTGGATGTAAACAAACGTTTTCGTTGTTTATGTTGCATCACCAAGGTCACGCAACAAAACCCGCGACATGCCGAGGCACTCAGGGTGAATAACTCGCCTGGGCCAGCAGCGCACTCGACGCCATTACTGCAAATCACCACATGGCCCACCGAAACTCCACTAGCCCCAGCCACAACAACAACAGCGCCAGCTGTCGTGCGGCCGATGACGATACCAGCGCAGTTCCAAGCACTGCCACGCTTCAGCGGACGCCAACAAGAAGATCCACATGCCTTTATTGACGATTGCACCCGGCGTCTACAACGGTATGGCGTTGAAGAGGAAGAATGGACGCATTGCATCGCCGATCAGCTGACGGGCGAAGCACAACAATGGTGGAAGACAGTCACATACTACGGTATCCAGTGGCCGGACTTCATACCCGCCTTCAACTACCGGTTCGCCAGAACGTATGCATCACTTCAAGCACGCAGCCGTGCCATCCTGGACATACAAGGAGAGCACGAGACACTAGCAGCATTCGCAACGCGTAAGATCAACATCGTTCGTCAATTCAACCCGCAAATGGATGCGACCGACGTCCTCGAGGTAGTAGCGTCAACCGCACGACCGGAATTCCATGGCGCACTTGCTCCACTCATCCACTCCTCTCTGGAGGACTTCATGCGGTCGATCGTCGTGTTAGACCTCACACCTCGACGCGACGAAGTACAGCGACGAGTGGCCGACCGCAACGCACCGCAGAAGTTAGGCCAAGCAGCTGCCAACAGAAATCAACAACCGCCATCAAACGTCAACAGCACGTCACACCGGACAGCACCGACCCGCACCTGACGGCCGACCACCATTACCGTCAAGGCCAGAGCAGCAGGTACGTGCACCGCTACCTCCCCACCCATGCAGGAATTGCCCAGGCAACCAGATGCACTGGCACAGCCAATGTCCAAATTGTACGCCACACCCACCCCCTAACAACACCCACGGACGTGGCGCGGGAAACTTAGAGGGCGGGGGAGTGTCACCGGACATGACCTGCCCCTGCATCAAAACGTCAACGCCAGCGAGGACGGTACAACACACCATCCTGCAGCAGATCCAACAGAACAACCACCAGGTGCTACGTATTCCTGTGCTCCTCAAAAACAAGGTGTGTTACGCACTCATTGATACCGCTGCATCGCACAACTTCGTACGTCAAGGTTTTGTTGACGTATGCCAAATGACACCCGTCAACCGCACCTTTCAACTAGCAACACGTGAACAGGTAGGGGAGGCCATGGGACAAGCGTCGATTACCGTCACCATCAGAGACGTCATAACCACCACGATGGCGCTAGTCACCGCCGAACTACAGGAGGACGTCATTCTCGGCGTACCTTGGCTGACGGTGCAAAACACGATCGTCGAACCTACAGCACAACGTATTCATTTCGGTACAACAGAACGGCGAACAGTGTACAACTTAGAGCGGCGTCAGAACGGACGCACGAGTGAGGTGTCATTAGACGACCTTGACCATGCGGTACCACCGGAACACCGAGACCCTGTCCAGCGCATCCTGAACGAACGCCGAGACGTCTTTGCCGACGCCGATCAACTACAACGTACTACTGTCGCCGAACACGCCATTCCACTCATTCATGATCGGCCCATCTACACGCCACCTCGTAGTTATCAGCCACACCAAAGCCAAATCATCAAGGAGCAGATCGCCGACATGCTAAAGGAGGGCGTCATCGAGCCTACCCACAGTCATTACAATTCCGCCATCACATTAGCGCCAATGAAGGACGGAACGTGGAGGTTTTGCATCAACTTCAGACCAATCAACATGGCCATGGAGTCATCGCCGCCACCATACGTCAACGTGCGCGACGCACTTAGCACCCTGGGGCATGCAAAGATCCTCACCTCACTAGACCTTCGGAGTGGTTACTGGCAAGTACCAGTCAAACTGGAGGACCGCCCAAAGACAGCCTTCACTGCTCCCGATGGGAGGCGTTTTCAATTCCACGCCATGCCGTTCGGACTCAAAGGCACACCATCAACTTTCCAGACCATGATGGTCAGGGTGCTGGACAGCTACATCTTTGACTTCGCCCTTGCCTGCTTGGACGATGTGGTAATCTGGTCGGAGACGTGGGAAGACCACATCCGCCACTTGTCCTTGGTCCTGGAGCGAATAGCCATAAATCAACTGACGTGCGCCAACCACAAATGTCATCTGGGGAAAGGGCGGATACAGTTCCTCGGGCACCTCATCGACGAGACAGGTCACCGTCCCACTGCCGATCAGCTGGCACTGATCGACGACTACCCCACGCCTAATACCTGTAAACAACTGTGCAAATTCTTCGGCCTGGTGAACTGGTTGCATGAGTACATCGCCAACTTCGCGACGATCACCGCGCCATTGATGGAGTTGCTGTCGCCACAGAAACGGTTCGTCTGGACAACGGAGCACGACGAGAGCCTCCGGAACATCAAGCAATGCTTCCAGACCTGCCCCACCTTAGCACGACATGATCCAGCCAAGCATCTCTACCTGCAGACAGACGCTAGCGAGAAGGGACTAGGAGCTGTTCTATTCCAGCTAGGCGCCGACGGAGAGAGGCACGTCATCAACTTCAGCAGCGCAAAATTCGGCAGCACCGAACACAGGTACAATGTCAATGAGAGGGAATTTCTTGCGGTCGTCTGGGCCATCAAGAGGTACCGTCCTTTTCTGGAGTACCAATGTTTCACCCTCCACACAGACAATCGCTGATGGTATGGCTGCATTCCGAGAAAGAGGCCCAGAGCAATCTAGCACGATGGTCGATGCTCCTGCAATCGTACGACTTTGAGGTACAACACATACCCGGGTCTGAGAACCAGCTCGCCGACGAGTTGTCCAGATCACCTGACAACACCATCGCCGTCGACGACGAATGGGACACGTTGTTACCACCCCGGACCACTGGAGCACTCACGACGAAGCGACCAGCCGCACAATGTCACGTCATAGCAACAGCTGACAAAGAGGGACACAGTTTGCTGGAACTGCTGGAGACAGTCTACAACGCCCAAAGAGAGTGCCCCGATGTACAACGCCGACTAGGTCTGTGCGCCGACGAGAAAGGCGAGGTCGAGAGGAATGCCAACGGCCACCTTTTGACACGTGCCAGGACACATGGTGCACTGTGGCGAGTCAACGTACCAACTGCAGCAAGATGCGCCGTACTCAAGCACGCGCACGAAAGCGATTTCGCGGGTCATCCAGGTACCGCACAGACATGTCTCAACGTACGCTCCCACTTCTACTGGCCAGGTATGACACGCGATGTACGCAGATACGTCAGAGAATGTGTGCAGTGCAACCTATTCAAGAGCCGACGCACTGACGGCACCCAACAGCAGCAACCACGAGTGCCGACGGAGCCATTCGAGACGGTGTCCTTGGACCTCATGAGGCCTTACCCCAGGACAAAGAGCGGCAAGAGATTCATCCTAGTTGTCACAGACAACTTCTCCAGGTGGACGGAAGCCTATCCAGTGTCCAGTTCTCGTGCACACGTCCTGATACATACCCTAGAAACAGAGTTCTTCCCACGATGGGGCTACCCACATAAGTTGCTGACGGACAATGCGACACAGTTCACCGGCAGGAAGTGGAGGGATGTCTGCACTAAGTGGGGCGTGGTACCACATACCACCGCCGTCTACCACACACGTGCGAACCCCACAGAACGTCGCAATCAAGATCTCAAGACACAACTCCGCCTCCGAGTCGGCAACAATCACGCAGCATGGGCGGAAGAGTTACCAGCATCGTTATTCACGATACGCCGCCGCGTCAACTTAGCCACAGGTCAATCACCAGCTCAAATTCTACAAGGACGAGAACTACCATTACCTGGTGAGCATACCTACCCTCACCCAGACGTCGACGAAGCTCTGGAGAGTAATGACACATGCTGCCGACGTCGAGAAAACCTTCTCCAGGACATCCGCGCCAACCAGGCGACATACGCGCGGAAGTGGATGCCAACTACTTCGCGACCGCCATGTCACCTCCACGTTGGGCAACCAGTGTACATCCGGGCTCACGCCCTGTCGAAAGCTGCGAAGAAGTTCTGCGCTGGCTTCGCACCACGCTGAAGCGGACCACACCTCATCATCGGCCGACGTGGGCTGACCACCTACCTCGTAAAGGTCAATCGACGCCCCAGCATTCCCGTCCACAGGGACGACATACGCCTCGCCGTCGAACCACCGGACGACGCACAGAACCACGGCGGCGACAAACCCGCCACACCACCGCACACGAACTCTGACATAACCACAATAGAATCTGAGATGGGGAGCGCACTTCAACGCTTCCTTCAACCTGCCACGCCCAAAGGCACCACGCCCCACAGGACAGCAGCGAGAAGTAGCGCCGTCGAAGCGTCCACCCACACTACCCTCATAACACCAGCACGCACTGCACCCCAGGTCAGAACACCCTGCAGCCCGACACCACCCGTCGTGGCACCCGTTATGCCGTCAAGCTTCGTAACGCAATCCATCAAGGAGCCCATCCCGGGCACGCTGATGGACGTACTTGAGGCGCAGGCCAAAGCCCAAGAGGATGTCCAAGTCGACGACGCCATGTGCACCTCGCATGAGAAATCAGCAGCAGTGTCAGCGACCGAACACGGTGACGAAGTGCCCGGTCACACAAGCCACACACCAGAGGGAGCACAACGCCCCACAAGCTTGTGCTCAACCCCCCCTGTTTGCAACGTCTGCAGCATCATCGCCCACCGACCATTCCAGACAGCAGCAGCAATGACGACTCAAGTCGGGAGAGTGAGTCTTCACCTCCCCGACGTTCACGGCCAGGCCGAGCGACCTGCACACTCTGCAGCGAACACCCGCCCACCAGAGCAGCCGCTGACACCCCACCATGTCTTCAGGGTCACGCCCCTGCGGGGCCACCGTGAGATCGCAGCCCACACTTCCAGTGCCGGTACAATCTACGCACCCGTCAGGAACGCCGAGCTCCAGCCACCTGCTGCGCATGACACAACAGTGCACCAGGTCCAACGATGGGATCACCAGGTCTCCTCCGGGGTCCAAACTGTCTCCCAGGAGGGGGGGGCCATTTGACGCCAACCACCCTAGCCCGTTTGTCCCTACAGCGCCACCATCACCGTCAACAGTGCCCCCACGCACCCTACGTTAGCTGTGCACCCGACGACGTGTGCATGGATCATCAGCCAAGTAGGAACGGGAACACAACATCCGCATATCGGATCACGTCCACCCACGTGGCAAAATTTACCAAGAGGTAACTCATTAACGACAAGACAAATGAACAAACTAATTAGCACAAAAATTACAAGACATTCTTAGTATCACCGGCCATTGGTCGTTTAGTCGAACTCTCTCTCCTCACGGAGAAATTAGCCACGTAAGTGACACGTAGGTTTTAGTCTGTAACTTGTCAGTGTAGCACACCAGCGTAATGATATACATTCCAAACATTTCAGTTTTAATAACCCAACAGAGAATTGAAGTGGGGACGGTCAACGGGAAGGGACTTAAGAGATCTCCCGTAGTAATGTGGTTATTTTCAGCATACTCGCGCCAAAAGATGTATAAGAGAGTACTTTAATTTTTGTTGTCAGATTTAAATGTTTTGAAAAGAGTTTGTGAGAAGGTTTTCTAGTGTGTGTTCTGTCGGATCATCAAAAACAATTAAGTACTGACAAACGCAAGTGCTGTGAAATTGTTCCATTAATATCTTTACTACCAACTTTATCATCCACGAGTGTCTAAAATAGTCATCTATTCCCTGTGTTTCATCATAGTAAATTTTTATTAATTATTTCCATCAGTGTTGTGTATGTACTTTCATCTAAAACAATCTCAAGCTATTTTTAACTATTTATTTGGCGAGTGGCGCACACGAGGGAGATCGCCACGTGCTCGCTATCTTGCAACTCAGTCTCGGTGTTGAGTTCGGTCGGGGCGCACGCGTGTCGCGTGCTCTGAGGTCTTCAGGGTTGTCTTACTGATTTTTAGCGGCAATAGACTCATCTAATACCGGAACCGTTTCCCCTCAGAGCCGTGCAGCCCTAGATCCCAACAAAAATTCAACACGTAATGTAATATTTTCCACTTTAATAAGTTGTGTGTAGTGAATAAGGTAAAGTTAACCTAGTCAAGTGTATCCTGTGTGTGTATGCCAGGGAACCTCAATGTGTACGGGGCAATCTGAGGCGCACCTGTGCAACTTAAATCGTGTTACGAAAGTAAATAAGAAATTGAACCTGGGTCTCGACCGCATTCTTGTGAAAGTGTTTACCTTACTAGGCCTTTAAGAGGGATCTGTGTTGAGCATCTAACCTGGCTCTGACAAGGTTAGGAGTCCATGCACACACACACCAAGTGAATACCCTGTGTCTTGACATGTACGCCTACGTTACTGCGTGGCAATGACTGATTCCGCGATGCATTGATGGATGATCAATGCATATATAATTGCTTTATGCCTACCACGCTGTCATAACTGAGTTGTGCAAGACGTGAGCTCTCGCTGGGCCATACACTCTCTGCGTGGCCATGACTGATTCCGCGATGCATTGATGGATGATCAATGCATATCTAATTGCTTTATGCATACCACGCTGTCATAACTGAGTTGTGCAAGACGTGAGCTCTCGCTGGGCCATACACTCTCTGCGTGGCCATGACTGATTCCGCGATACATTGATGGACGATCAATGCATATCTAACTGCTTTATGCCTACCACGCTGTCATAACTGAGTTGTGCAAGACGTTAGCTCTCGCTGGGTCATACATTTTCTGTGTGGCCATGACTGATTCCACGATGCATTGATGGATGATCAATGCATGTATAATTGCTTTATGCCTACCACGCTGTCATAACTGAATTGTGCAAGACGTGAGCTCTCGCTGGGCCATACACTCTCTGCGTGGCCATGACTGGTTCCGCGATGCATTGATGGATGATCAATGCATATATAATTGCTTTATGCCTACCACGCAGTCATAACTGAGTTGTGCAAGTCGTGAGATCTCGCTGGGCTATACACTCTCTGCGTGGCCACGACTGATTCCGCGATGCATTGATAAAGATCAATGCATATATAATTGCTTTATGCCTACCACGCTGTCATAACTGAGTTGTGCAGTACGTGAGCTATCGCTGTGCCATACACTCTCTGCATGGCCATGACTGATTCCGCGATGCATTGACGGATGATCAACGCATATATAATGGCTTTATGCCTACCACGCTGTCATAACTGAGTTGTGCAAGACGTGAGCTCTCGCTGGGCAATACACTCTCTGCGTGGCCATGACTGATTCCGCGATGCATTGAAGGATGTTCAATGCATATATAATTGCTTTATGCCTACCACGCTGTAATAACTGAGTTGTGCAAGACGTGAGCTCTCGCTGGGCCATACACTCTCTGCGTGGCCATGACTGATTCTGCGATGCATTGATGGATGATAAATGCATATCTAATTGCTTTATGCCTACCACGCTGTCATAACTGAGTTGTGCAAGACGTGAGCCTTCGCTGGGCCATACACTCTCTGCGGTACCATGACTGATTCCGCGATGCATTGATGGATGATCAATGCATATCTAATTGCTTTATGCCTACCACGCTGTCATAACTGAGTTGTGCAGTACGTGAGCTCTCGCTGGGCCATACACTCTCTGCGTGGCCATGACTGATTCCGCGATGTATTGATGGATGATCAATGCATATCTAATTGCTTTATGCCTACCACGCTGTCATAACTGAGTTGTGCAAGACGTGAGCCCTCGCTGGGCCATACACTCTCTGCGTGGCCATGACTGATTCTGCGATGTATTGATGGATGATCAATGCATATATAATTGCTTTATGCCTACCACGCTGTCATAACTGAGTTGTGCAAGACGTGAGCTCAAGCTGGGCCATACACTCTCTGCGTGGCCATGACTGATTCCGCGATGCATTGATGGATGATAAATGCATATCTAATTGCTTTATTCCTACCACGCTGTCATAACTGAGTTGTGCAAGACGTGAGCCTTCGCTGGGCCATACACTCTCTGCGGTACCATGACTGATTCCGCGATGCATTGATGGATGATCAATGCATATCTAATTGCTTGATGCCTACCATGCAGTCATGGCTGAGTTGTGCAAGATGAGAGACCTCGCTGGGCCATACGCTCTCTGCTGTGCCATGACTGATTCCGCGATGCATTGATGGATGATCAATGCATATCTAATTGCTTTATGCCTACCACGCTGTCATAACTGAGTTGTGCAAGACAAGAGCCCTCGCTGGGCCATTCACTCTCTGCTGTGCAATGACTGATTCCGCGATGCATTGATGGATGATCAATGCATATCTAATTGCTTTATGCCTATCACGCAGTCACGACTGAGTTGTGCAAGACGAGAGCCCTCGCTGGGCCATACACTCTCTGCGGTGTCATGACTGATTCCGCGATGCATTGATGGATGATCAATGCATATCTAATTGCTTTATGCTTATCACGCAGTCATGGCTAGGTTGTGAAGTACGATAGCTCTCGCTGAGCCATAAGTTCTCTGCGGTGCCATGACTGATTCTGCAATGTATTGATGGATGATCAATGCATATGTAATTGCTGTATGCCTAACACTCAGTCATGGCTATGTTGTGCAGTACGAGAGTGCTTGCTGGGCCATAAGCTCTCTGGAGTGCCATGACTGATTCCGCGATGCATTGATGGATGATAAATGCATATCTAATTGATTGATGCCTACCATGCAGCCATGGCTGAGTTGTGCAAGACGAGAGACCTCGCTGGGCCATACACTCTCTGCGGTGCCATGACTGATTCCGCGATGCATTGATGGACGATCAATGCATATCTTATTGTTTTATGCCTATCACGCAGTCATGGCTAGGTTGTGCAGTACGGGTGCTCTCGCTGGGCCATAAAATCTCTGCGGTGCCATGACTGATTCCGCTATGCACTGATGGATGATCAATGCATATCTAATTGCTCTATGCCTATCACGCAGTCATGGCTAGGTTGTGAAGTACGATAGCTCTCGCTGGGCCATAAGTTCTCTGCGGTGCCATGACTGATTCTGCAATGCATTGATGGATGATCAATGCTTATGTAATTGCTGTATGCCTAACACGCAGTCATGGCTATGTTGTGCAGTACCAGAGCGCTCGCTGGGCCATAAGCTCTCTGGAGTGCCATGACTGATTCCGCGATGCATTGATGGATGATCAATGCATATCTAATTGCTTGATTGATTCCTACCACGCAGTCATGGCCGAGTTGTGCAAGACGAGAGCCCTCGCTGGGGCATACACTCTCTGTGGTGCCATGACTGATTCCGCGATGCATTAATGGACGATTAATGCATATCTAATTGCTTTATGCCTATCAGGCAGTCATGGCTAGGTTTTGCAGTACGAGAGCTCTCACTGGGCCATACACTCTCTGCGGTGCCATGACAAATTCCGCAATGCATTGATGGATGATCAATGCATATCTAATTGCTTTATGCCTATCACGCAGCCTTGGCTTTGTTGTGCAGTACGAGATCTCTCGCTGGGCCATGAGCTCTCTGCGGTGCCATAACTGATTCCGCGATACATTGATGGACGATCAATGCATATCTAATTGCTTGATGCCTACCATGCAGTCATGGCTGAGTTGTGCACGACGAGAGCTCTCGCAGGGCCATAAGCTCTCTGCGGTGTCATAACTGATTCCGCGATGCATTGATGGACGATCAATGCATATCTAATTGCTTTATGCCTATCACGCAGCCATGGCTTTGTTGTGCAGTACGAGATCTCTCGCTGGGCCAAACGCTCTCTGCGAAATGCTATGGCTGATACTGCGATGCATTAGCATTTTTAAGCAATTTGCAGTTCTTGCTTGGGCAAGTTGGCGAGTGTTTCTTGATTCCCAGGTTGGTACGACTTCTTCTCCACCCTGGTGATCTTCTTTTGTGGAGCTTACAGTGGTTTTTCGCACAAGATGTTTTTCAGCATTTTGAGCGTCATGCGCACCGCTGGGTTATAGTTCCCTAGTGCTCACACTAGGGGATTAGTGGACCTGGCTGCAGCTTTGTAGAAGTTGCGAGTCAAGTGCTGTATATGGTCTGTGAGCCGGGGATAGTTCAATTCATTGTAGAGGACTACATTGGGCATATATCTTGGTGCTCCTGCGGCCCTTCTGATGGCTTTGTTTTGGAGCACTGTTAGTGGTTGCATATGACACTTTGCAGCATATGTCAATATAGGTCTAACTCCTGGTTAACCTGGCAGTGCCATCTCTTATAAACCCTTACATACTCCTTGTACTAATCCACTACTAGCCAGGTAGGAGATCATGCAAACAAAAAGAAAGAACTGTGGTGAGATCTTTAGATGAAGGCAAGCTACATAGTTTTCATAGATATTGTGAACATTTAACAAATGTAAGTTAAGTTACACATTATTTAATGCCCAACTTATATACGAAATAATTATGTATGCTTAGGGCCTGTATTACCACCTCTGAATATAAGATCTGAATAACTATCACACGAATAAGCTATTCAGGCAATAATCAAACCCTAGTGTATTGCAACCTCCGAATAGCAACTGAGTAGTTATTCGACACATATTCAGTAGTGCTTGGTTAGTTTTTTCGAAGGTTGGTACTTAAATTCTAGTTATGTTCATGCTGTTTGGTAAAAATTATCTTCGTGGTGTTGGTGAAATTTATATGATGTATAGTTATAGATAGAAAAGACATGGAATTTTTTACATATGCTGATTTACGAGTTATAATAAGAAATAAGTAAATTATCAACTAATATTGATGTAATACGAACCACTGCGACAGTTCATGACTTCAATATCGAACATGTTAAATACGGGACGTACATTTACATTTAAGGTGTAGTTTAAATAACACCTATAGATGGCACTAAAATTAAATTAAATCGCACGCCAGTACTAAATAATGTCTTTCAAAATATATAAATGAAATAAAATGTAAAGGCTTAACAAATTTTTTAATTACTTAAATTAAGTGTTGTATCTGTAAAAAGTATTTTTAATGCATGCTCTAAAATGTTACTACTATGGTTTCAATTTGAAATGTCCGAAACTTTGGGCGCCTTCAGCGGGCAAAGCGCTGCGGCAGCGCTGCAAGTGATCGCTACATGCAGCGCTGCTGACCCCGCTGAATGAATTGCTGCAGCGCTTTGAATATCTTTGGGCGAGGCTTCTGTTTGTTTACCTTTTACCAGGTGTTTTTAATACATAACCTTACATAACGTGCTCGCGACAACTTCATTCAAACTCGTGCATATATTTACGTGGAAATTACTTGATTAGTAAAATTATACACCATAATTCTGTGGCAATAATTGGTGAAGTGCAAGTGGGAAGTCACAATTGTTTGACTGACTTCACTTAAATTCGTTCTTGCAATTTGCATATCTTCAAAGACGAGAATTAATTATTTCGTTATTTCTAAATCAGATGTATACCTTCAGAAAGGAAGACAGTGGCAACACAATCTAGAAGTGTTTCGGCAAAGTGAAGTAGGTCTATATACGAACGTCTGCCCCAACAGTGTTATATCTGGTAAGTAATGTGTTAATTTTTTTTTGTTTTAATTATTTACTTTTGTAAAATGTATCGTAACTCTAAAGAGTAGTTTTCAGTCAGGTTCAACAGAAATAATTACATAAATACAGAAATGCATGAGTTATGATAATTCTACATTCAAAGTAAAGTCGTAGTGGGAATATAATTAATTAAATTAAAAAATAGGCGTGTCTGAAAAATGTAACAATGATTACTTTTAGAGCTAGCCATGGAAGTGGAAACTGAATAAAATTGTAGCCTAGGAATGTAGGCCTAGCGGCTTGAATTTGTATTTCTACATACTGTGAGGGTTAATCAGTTCAAGTATAATAGTATAATGTAGTATATTCATCCATCAGATCTTATTGTGTAGGCTTACATTTCTGCACTAAGATATTGGACAAGTCATGTCAACAAAATACGATTGGTATGAAAATGTTATACAAGAACTAAATGTAAATTCTTGACATGTTCCATAGTCCTGTGACTACAGCCACACAAGTGGGCTCAATTGAATGAAAAAACAAATAAATAAAATACATAGACTGTTGCTTTCGTAAGAACCTGTTTCTTTTGGTTGACTTAAATTAGTGTTTCAAAGAGAATTTTAGTAGGTGTGGGTTTATGTGATATAGCCTACACTCCAAGCTTTAGGGGTAGGACTTAGCTTAATGACAAACACAAGTGGTTTGGGGGTGAATGGAAAAATGAGATTGTTTTACAATGACTGTGCTGTATGTAGAGGTGAGTAGAGGGAACAAGTTGCAGGATAACATTGGTAGGGTATGATTGTGAGTTGAAGAGAACAAACTGAAATAAACTTGACAAAGACTGTTAGGTTTACAAAGCAGAAGGTTAGGAGTACTGACACACACAGATGGGAAGGACAGGAGATAGATGAAGCATCCAAATACAAGTACAACTAGGGATATTATTGCAAGGAGACTAGAAGGCAGGTAGAGAGAGTGGTGTCTAAAGGGAGAAGGACAAGGGTGTTGGCAGTGACTGCGAATGTTACATACAGTATGCAGTAGCAGGGTGGGACCTGTATATGGAATTGGAGATGCAGGAGCTAGACAAAGTATAAAGATGGGCGTGAAGGATAAATGGATAAAGCAGGGGCAGGCTGGAGAGGGGAAGGGAATGTTTGACCATCAGTGATGTTGAAAGAACTGGGATGGAACTCGTTGGAGGAAATGAGAAGTATGGAAGAGCTGGTCAGGATGTACAGAAGAGGGAGGCTGGTGTAAGTTAGGTTACCTATTAACTGAAGTGGAGTATAAAGGAAGAGTGAATAACAGCAATAATATTCAGATGATAAGCAAAAGAACTAGGTAGACAGTCTATGCTTAAGTCAGTGAGGGAGTGGAATTAGATTTTAGAGGAATTTGTAACAGTAAGTTGTGAGATGGTTTAGGAGAGGTTTGGTGGGTGTTTGAGG
>PNEQ01023160.1:0-25317 GCA_003012365.1 Medauroidea extradentata
AAAAAAAAAAAAAAAAAAAAAAAAAAAAAAAAAAAAAAAAAAAAAAAAAAAAAAAGTTACTCAGATAACACATGCGGTCAAAAATAATTTCGAGCTACCACCGTTTCAATAATATTAAACCGGAAGGAACTAAATACAAAAACGTCAAGTCACACTACTACGTAGTATGTGGTTCCAGTGTGATAACATCCTGAAAAATTATACCTTAGTTATCTCGTATGATCGAATTATGTTCACAAAACCTCCATTACTACAATATGGGGCGACCAAAAATGTTTTCATGGCCGCGAATGAAAGTATGAAGACGGCAGGAACATAAAATATTTACGACAATTCATCTTAATACGAACCATATGTGTACTGAGTTTTTAATGAAATTCAGAAAAAAATATTCCTTAGATAATTCTTCTGATCAAAATATGTTTACATTGGACACCGCTTAAAAATACGAGCAAGACATGAGCAAATACGTAAAAGTCAAGTCACTTTGCTAGGTACTTATATGCGAACCGAATTTGATCCAGGACTGAAAAATGGCAACGTAGATGTCTCTTCTGATCAAAATAATATCTAATGTTTTCCGTTTTGAAAACACAAACATTGCATGAAAAACAACTAAAATATCTGGTTTCCTTACTTAGTACTGTATGTGTTCCGAAATTTGATGCGAATCTGAAAAAAAGACTCTCCTCAGACATCTCGTGTGAGACAAACATGTCCAATGGCCACCATTCTTAAAATACAAACACGTTATGCACAAAAATCATTAATATCAAGTCATCTTACTAAGTGTGCAAAATGATATAAAATTTTGGATAAAATGTTTTTTTAAGGCATTTCGTGTGCTCACAAATGTTTAAATGGTCACTAATTTAAAAATACGAAAACAGAAAGAACAATACACGTAAAAGTCAGGTCATCTTATTAAATATTATATGCGCACCCACTTTGTTAAAATTTTAAAATGTAGTTCCTTAGTTATCTAATAGGATAAAAAAAATCGTTAAAATGGTCGCCATTTAAAAAATATGAATATGGCAGTGGAACGAATTATACAAAAGTAAAGTGTGGTTACTAAGTTATATATCTGTACCAAGTTTGATGCAATTTGGTGTCCTCGTTCAAAATATATTTTGGATGTGCCTGTTTTACACACGGACGCACCCACTCAAACACACACACAAACACCCAGTAGTGATCTCATTGACCCTACATTTTCTTTCGGAAAGTACGCTAAGTGCACACACAGAGTTTCCAAGAACAAATGCTTAATAAGCACACAACGCGAATCCTGGGCTAAAATGGAGACGAGAATGTTACTGGCAAAATATTGCACGACGACATTTTATTCACAATGTGGCAACTCAGCACTGTACATACTCCCATCTTGCGCTCCACATTTATCTTACTTATATTGCTGTGGTTCTGACCTGTGTATTATTGGTCCAGGTTAAAATAATGAGGAGTCTAAACATGATTCTATGTTTACTTGACTTATAATCGTACAGCGCAAGAGAGGACTTTCTCCGTGCAGTGTTGCCATATTCAGCACATGAAATGTCGTCGTACCACTAACATTATCGTCTCTAATTTAGCTCAGGATTCTCGTGGTGTGCTTATAAAGCGTTTGTTACTGGACAGCCTGCATGTTTAAACATAACTGTTAACTGTAATGTATATAGTATATTGCGGAATAAACCAGACACTCTTGTACGCAGTGTTGCCTACACGCTAGGCTCTGTTTCACGACGCCAAAACTTGACGTGCGTTTTGCACGAAAACTATGCTTCCTAGACAGTCGCTACAAGAGGACCTATTTTATTACTAAGTTCACATTTCACAATATTTCACTCTTAAATGTTGGATATTCCTGACGCTAAAAAAGTTGTCAGCAATTTAAGGAAGGCCACCCCTTTTATTTTCGCAAGGGTAGAAGGTATCAACTAGCGTTTACTGTTGGTTTGTAGGCCTTACCGTCTTGAAACAATATCCTGAGTTTTGTAAGTTTACGTACATCACTGTTAGGTTTATGGGGAAATAAAAGTTTTAAAATGGGATTTTCAAAGGCGAATTACGCATTTAATATCACGATTACGTACAAAGTAACTTGCATATTTCCTGCTTTATTTTTCACAAGGAATAACCTGCCGGAGTTTCTCGGTGTTTTTGTGACTACCCATTATACACACAACACACACACACACACACACATATATATATATGTGTGTGTGTATACGTGTGTGTGTCAGTGTGTGTGTGTCTGTGTGTGTGTGTATGTGTCCAAGATGATTCTTAATTAAACCGACACCTTTCGGGAGGTGATTCCTGACGACGAAATATGTCGTAAACATGCATGCGACTTTTATCCTAAAATTATTATTGAGGGTGGGATGCACCCTTAATGTATGAAGTTTGAAATGTTTTTATGAACGTAAATATAACATAACGTGATATCAAAGATCAAATTTTCGTATCAAGTTTACGTGAAAGAAGCAGTAATAGTGTTGGTTTACATTCAGTAAAATCATTCCTCTTAACATTAATGAAATTCGTATAAGGGTCAATGTAATTGTTCGAAAAGTGGTAACCGTGCATTTTAATAATCATTTTTTTGATAAATTTGGAAACGAAAGTTTTACTGTAACAAAAATGTTGCCTTTGTCTGACACTCTTAGTGCATTGGTTCTCGTTGAAATTCATTTCGTAGTCTTTACAAAATTTTGATTAATAACGCCTGCCACCACGCAACCTGTGTGACGTACGCAATGCGGGTTGTCTAACACACAGGCGCAGTGTTGTATACCTACATTTTGTGGGTATTTAGGCCATATATGTCGTGTCAATTTTCACAGATTAACCGAGTGACATTAAAAAATAATACCAATATTAAAACGACATATCAATAATTAAAATACTAACTTAATCATATATATTACACATATTAAAACCGTCGTTGGTGCAGTATTAATGTTCACAGAATGTGTTACATAGTTGTTTAAAGAGGCGAACTGGGATGTCGGCGCACAACTGGCTATGTCCTAGAAAGGATTGTCAGATTCTACCCATCATGCTTAGTGCTTTTCGAATGAAATTTATTTATTTTATTAATCAGTTATGATGTATGAAGCACAGTTACGCTCATACAGTCGTCAGATAATGGCACCCTACTGACCTTTAAGTATGTTCCAAACTACTCGTTTACCCAACTCGGTGCGATTTCATGTCGTTCACGAGACAATTTCCATCACCAACCTGATAAAATTAAATATTTAATAATGTAGCAAACCAATGTTCAAAGAAATCTTCAATGCAGTAACATCCTTGGTCATACAAGTATTGCGATACGACCTCATAAAATTAAAGAAATTGCTGCACAACGTGTGCGCGCCAATAGTCAAACATGGCATGCTACTTCATGTTTCAGAGCTAGTTAATACGATGGTAGCAAGAGTCTATGCCAAATTACTAGTTCTCTCTAAACTATTCCACACATTTATTGGCAACTATTGAATATCCCATAAACTAAAAATAATAAAACCCTAATACATAGGTCTAATACACATTGAAACGACGGCAAAGCTGCCGTGTCATACCTTACCCTTGTACTATTCTTATAGTAAATGCTCAATATGTCCACCACTGACTTCGATTCACAGAGTAAATGTGGATTGCTGAGTCGAGTGAGGAAAAGCTTGAGGCAAAGGTGAAACTAAGGAGAACTAGAGAAAATCTAAGAATTTTTAGTTTGCATTGCAGAGTCAGGAAACTGAGATATCTCATAGTTTAGGTGAAGTGTTACCACAATATTCGCGAGAAAAATAATTTCTCTTAGTGCATCGACTTGCGAATGTAGCTAAACCGCATATCATATCCCATTTATTATGTACAAAACTTCTACATGACAGTGATTTGTTAACTTATATTCAGTGTTTCACAAACTGTAAAACTGAAAAAATTCAAAATAAAAATGATAAAAAATATGTCGTCGATTTTGTTTATAAAATGGCATCGTAACCACTTAGTTTATAAAATGGTATCGTAACAATTTTATTTGATAACAAAAGTGACAGTAAAAAACACGACATCGCTTTCATGTAAAAATGTACAACGGAAATGAATTGTGTTGTAGATGCCAATGCAGTCTTTCATTTACACCATGGTTATGTTCCTCCTGTAAAATATTACCAATACATTTAAAAGAAGAATATTACTCTCCCCCATGTGGCATTCTAACCTCAATTTGATTGATATGAAGCCTGAGAAATTTTTAAGGAAGGTCTGAGGACACCATAAGAAATTCTTAGTTTTACCTTAGATTTCACTCACGTTTCGTCTCTGCAATGAAAATTTCTCACAGTTCACTCAGAGAGGCCTTAGATTTTTCTCAATATGACTGTGCAATCGGCCCTAAATCTACGGGTCATTAATTGCGGCACGCGGGAAAATATCCGACGTCTATCAGCGATGTAGCCTGCTGCGACGGAAATCCGGCAAACAAGTTCTGCTGCGCTGTTCAATCGAGTCTCATAAACAAGTGAACGCATTTAGCCCCACAAGAAAAAGTCGAGCATTGACAGATCTGGCGAACATGGCGACCACCTTACTGGCCCTCCGCGTCCTATTCAATGACCTGGGTACCATATGTTCAAATAATCGCGCAAACGTACAACAACATGTGCTGGCGCACTATCATGTTAAACACACATGTCATTTCTTACTGCCAGTGGAACATCCTCCAGTAGTTCTGGCAGCGTTGCCTCCAGGAAAATGCGGTAAACGTTAGCATTTAATCGTCCAGACAAAATGTATGGCCGAATCAAAGTCCTATGATTCCCGCTAATATGTTTACCTGGAATCATTCCCGATGCCCACGCTGAAATGTGCCACTTGGAGTTGTGTCATTCCACAAATGCATATTACGCGAGTAAAAAAGACCATCATCTCGCGTGAAGCATTCCTCGTCGGTGAAAAGAATGTTTTTCGCTAACTGTAGCTCTGTTTGACATTATTGTAGATATCACCCGACGAACTGCAAGAGTTGTGGGTAGTCACGAGGTCCCATTACATGCACCTTTTGACTATGGTTGGGGTGTAGTAACTTATCGTGAAGCACGCGCCGCACAATTGCTCGACTTGTTCGCAATCTGTGTGCAATGGCAAGTGTGCTGGGGGCTGTATTCTGCTCCACTCGACGTAAAATCCTTACCTCCAAGGTAGGCATCCTTACAGCACGACCACGACCCTGCCCGTCAGCCCTGGTAAACGATCCACTATCCCGCAGCCGCCTATCAACAGAGAGAAACATGACATGATGTGGAATACGTCGGTTTGGGTGCCGCTCTTGATAAATACGACATGCTGTTTCCATGAGCTGCTCCGTTCGTCAACATCATATCAGTGCATTCTGCCCAAGTAAACCGCTCCATTATAAACGATGTTGTACAGCCTTCACAGTACAAGACACAGCTCCAACTTAGCAAATACGCATCGCCATGCCTTCTCTTGCGTCGGCGCACATGTGCCACGTAGGCCTACTAATACTAGCTTTTGTGTTGAAAATGTTACATAACTAGCAAACACGCAACCCGTTTACCCTTGTATGCCGTTATTAAAACACGGCATGGTAAAAAATTTTACCATTGAAACTTTTCAATACCTTTGGCTTCTTTAATTCTTACATGATTGTTTATACCTGGTAGAAGGGTTAAAAGTTAACGAAATCCCTGAGTAGCGATTGCAAGAAACTTGTGGCGCAAATTATGTGGGCTTGCAGCTTTTTCGAGGGTTCTTCGTATCGATTATTGTGGCATCACGCTCATGTGGCGAAAACAAGAGTCGAAGGGTCGATCTCAGTGTCCAGTACGACACTAAAGGGCAACGAGACAGGTAAACGAATGGTTTGGAGACTACGTTTGTGTTTGTAAATGCCATTATCTGACGACTTTATGAGCATAACTGTGCTCAACAAAACAATATTTAAATAAATAATGTTGGTAAGACCCTTACAAGTCTTTCTGCGGCACTGCCAGTTGTGCATCGAAATCATATGACACCTCATTAAAAAGCAATGTAACACATTCTGTGAACATTAATATTATACCAACGGTGGTTTTAAGACCAGTAAAGCAAGTAAACACACATAATTTACATGTTCACGTTAGTATTTTTACAATTAATATATAATTGTTAATATTGTTATTATTATTGTTGTCACTCAGTGAATATGTGAAAATTGACACGATATACAGAGCTTAAGTACCACAAAACATAGATGCAAAACACAGCGCCCGTGTAGTAGACAACTCGCATAGTGTATGTTACAAAGGTTGCCTAGTGGCAGGCGTTATTAATCAAATTGTAAAAAGACAAAAATAATTTCAACAAGAACCAATACCTTGAGAGTGTCAGACAAAGGCCGTATTTTATGTGACAGTCAATCCTTTGTTTCTTAATTTATCAAAAAAATGTTTATTAGAATGCATAGACACCACTTTTCGAACAATTTCAATGACCCGTATACGAATTTTATTTATATTAAAGGGATACTTTACAAAATGCAAACCAACATTTTTAACAGGTTTGTTCACGTAAGATTTATACGAAAATTAGGTTTTTGATATCATGTGGTTTTTTATTTACATTCACAAAAGAATTACCTACCTTTTTCTTTAAAGGTGCGAACCGCTCTTAATAAAAACTTAAGGCTATAAGTTGTATATACGTTTTCGACATAATTCGTCGTCACGTATCAGTTTCCGAAACGTGTCGGTTTAATTAAGAATGAACCTGTATGTACAGGACGTTTCTTAAATAGGGGGACAAACTTCGCATGCGTGTTCCTCTCGAAAAAAGAAGACGAAAACATATGCACTATCCACCTAAATGTAATATGAAGGGAGTTATGAGCGCCCAAATATGAAATTTGAAAACCGCATTTTCCCAAAATATCGGAAAATTTTCAGCATTGCTTAATGCTATTCGGATCTTCAAACCAGTAGCAAAGTCTGGTTCATACCTTCCTCCCTTATAAAAATAGCGGGGGTGAATACCCTCTAATTGCATACAACTTTGTCAACGTCAGGATATGTGAACAATTTAAGACGGTGTATTGTGTAACAAGACCTGTGTGACGAAAAATGTCCTCTTGTTGCAACTGTCTAGGACCTATCGTTTTCGTGTAAAACGCACACAAAGGTTCGGTTGCTGCTACAGAGGGCCAGGAAGGAACTGTTGGAAACAGAGGCACTGTATTGTTTGAGACGTACGACATAACAGTGTGAACATAAGCGGACATTTCTGTTAACTGACAGTTGTATTATTGTTCACATACCATTTTGCAGAGTATTTCCTGTAACATTGTTATTATTCCGATACCTTGCAGAAATGCCATTTGCATACTGCGTCAATATGTGATTCATTATGTTCGTACTTGTCTGAAAAATGATACACCACTTGACATAAACAAACAATATCTTCAACATTGCTCATGAGGTCTTCAACCCTACCGCAATAGCTGTTTGATATCTACCAGCCTTACCACAATATGTAGTAGGGGTGGCTACCCTCTAATGGCATAGAACGTTGTTACCATCGAGATATTTGAACATTTGGAAATGATTTATTAAGAAAACAAGCAATTCATAAGACATACTACTACAACATTATCGAACAAGACCTCATTTATTACTTGGCCTGCCCTCAGGGAGCACCTGCTGCAAGACATTACATCAATAACATGCACATGTTTGTCCTGGCCATTCTGGGACACATTACATAGTCATTACTGTTTCATACAGCTCTGTTACGTGATGTAGACAAACATTACAATAAATGTTCAAAATGACCACCCCGTTCAACTACACATGCACGAACACGTCGCATCATGGATCTGTGCACACGGTAAAAAATGACAAGTTGGCCGCGAACCGTATCACACGCCTCGAATACCCGGCGATGTAACGTCTCCGCATCGTCTATCGGAGCTGAATAGACAAGACTCTTAACATGGCCCAACAAATAAGTCTAACGGGTTTAAGTCCGGTGAACTTGGGGTTCATGCAACGGGACCAGATCGGCCAATCCACCTGCGATCAAACGTTGCAACTAACACAGTGCGTACATTACGACTAAAATGTGCTGGAGCTCCGTCGTGCTTGAACCGCACATCCTTCTGCGTACAAGCACGGGCACATCCTCTAATAAGGGTGGCAAAGCATTGATGAGGAAGTCCTTGTACACTTCACCTGTTAGACGAGGTGGCAATACACACGCCCCCACCAGACAATCAGCCACAATCCCAGCCCACACAGTGATCCCACATTGCTGCTGATGTCGACAACACGTGGCCGCATGTGGATTTTCGGCTACCCACTGATGAGTGTTGTGAAAGTTAGTGATGCCATCCCTCCCAAATGTTGCTTCATCTGTAAACAAAATGGATGACAGGAAGGCTGCCATCTGACTTCGGCGAATGAACCACTGGCAGAATGTCAGTCGCGCTGGATAGTCGACAGGGGCAAGGCCCTGTACGCGCTGGACAAGGTACGGGTACAGGAGCTGTTGATGAAGTACCCTCCATAATGTTGTGTGGCCAACATGTAATGTTGCCCCGACGTTCCTGACGCTGGCACCTGCATCGGCATCAATGTTGGCGAGGATGCGCTCTTCTAATCGAGGGGTACGACGTGTCATATGTCGCCCGCAATCACCTGTATTCGCATTCAATGTTCCTGTCTCTGCAAGTCGGCGAAACAACGAAGTAAAAATTTTATTCGTTGACTGTGCTCTGTTTGGATATTTAACGCCATACAACCGCTTCGCTAGTCTACCAACACCATTGGCACGACCATACATGAAAATCATGTCCGCTTGTTCACGATACGAATAAACAGGCATTGTTGCAGTTTCCACAGAAAACGTTCTTTCAACGACGGTAACACAAACTTAAACCACCATCGGTTGCACTACCGACAACACTGACTCAATACATGAGTCCACAGTTGGCGTGGTCACGTGTTTCACTGGACATGTGACTGACGTAAGCCATGGTATGTATATATGGAAGAATACGCATACAGGAGGCCTTGTTAAATGGACCCTGGGTGCCATTTGTAGTTCCATATTGCTACATTGCATTCATAAACAGCTTCGTGCATGTTATTAATGTAATGTCTTGCAGCAGGTGCCCCTTGAGGGCGGGCCAAGTAATAAACGAGGCCTTGTACGATAATGTTGTAGTAGCATGTCTTATGAATTGCCTAATTTTTTAATAAATCATCTCCAAATGTTGAAATATCCCGATGGTAACAACGTTCTACGCATTAGAGGGTTGCCACCCCTACTACGCATTGTGGTAAGGCTGGTAGATATCAAACAGCTATTGCGGTAGGGTTGAAGACACCGTTAGCAATGCTGAAGATATTGTTTGTTTATGTCAAGTGGTGTATCATTTTTCACACAAGTACGAACATAATGAATCACAAATTGACGCAGTATGTAAATGGCATTCATGCAATGTATCGAAATGATAACAATGTTACAGGAAATACTCTGCTAAATTATATGTGAACAGTTACAGAAATGTCCACTCTTATGTCGTACGTCTCAAACAATACAGTACCCCCGTTTCCAACAGTTCCTTCCTGGCCCTCTGTAGCAGCAACCGAACCTTTGTGTGCGTTTTACACGAAAATGATAGGTCCTAGACAGTTGCAACAAGAGGGCATTTTTCGTCACACAGGTCTTATTACACAATTTGAATACACCGTCTTAAATTGTTCACATATCCTGACGTTGACAAAGTTGTATGCAATTAGAGGGTAGCCGCCACCGCTATTTTCATAAGGGAGGAACGTATCAACCAGACTTTGCTGCTGGTTTGAAGATCCCAATAGCATTAAGCAATGCTGAAAATATTGTATTGTTATGTCAATTAGTTTACGATATTTTTGGAAAATGCGGTTTTCAAATTTCATATTTGGGGGCTCATAACTCCCTTCATATTACATTTAGGTTGATAGTGCACAGCATGTTTTGTCTTCTTTTTTCGAGAGGAACACACATGCGAAGTTTGTCCCTCTATTTAAGAAACGTCCTGTTTATACAGGTTGTTCCGGAACTGCAGGTACAAATGTCAAGCTTGTGATTCCTTATAAAAATTATGTATGGTTACATATCATAATTTTCGCCAAAAGCTATTTTTAAGGAAGATATTAATCCTTGAAGATCGATTTTTAAAATGTTATATAGGAGAAATATAAGCAACCACGTGGAGATAAATGACAATTCTTCGCACAATGGTTAGTGTTATCGAGATCTTTAACCCGTGAATAAAACCCTTAAAAAACTATAACCTTCACGAAAATAACAATGGTGGCCACACCCTTATCAACCACAATTTTTGTGTCGTTGGGTTTTGTGAATATTTTATGTTGCTTTTCTGGACAGTACATCCTAAATAACAAAAAAATCCTGTGCATGTGAGGTGAGCACTACAACCTGTACTAAGCGATTATGACATCGTAGACACCCGAACTTCGGTCGCTTGTTACATAAATTCACACCTGAAATCCGCCAGAGATGAAGGTATGTGCTGGGCACAGGTGTGTATGGAGCTGTAGTATTTAAGTTTTATATGTTTAGGTTTCCTTGACTTAAATTTGAGACATGCTTTTAAAGAACTGCAGCACAAGGTGAATTCTGTGTGTACTCCACTGCGAGTGTAGCAATAGTTGCCTACATAACAAGTATTGTATTGTTGACACAGTGCATTTTATTGTAAATGGTTAATTTTTGTTTGTAATGGAGCTGAACATTTCGTTGACAACCAAGTTCATTAGCAGACTGAAAAGGAATTAGCCACGGTCTTTATTATGGGTCCAATCCGGCATTTGTATGGGTATTTTTTATTGTTTTCAAAAAAGTAATTATACATACACAAAACAATACACATAACCTTCGTGGAACACTTTAACTATAAACTGTTTTTGAGAACACAAAAAGATATTTGAGGATCACTTAGTTGTCTGTCATGTAAGCAACCCGCGTTGCAAAGCTAGTCGTACGACCAAGGATTAGTAGTGTGTGAATTCAAGTTAGGCGACAGGACAGTGTTATGTTCATGACAGCTCTTCGGCTACTTGTAACTCAAATAGGAAAACCATATATGGTAACTACACGAGAACAGACATTGAAATAATCCATATGTGTTGTATTTTACAGTAACTATTCAAAGTGGCGACCACCTTCTTCAATACACACCTGACAGCGACGCACAATCGATTGTGTTATGCGATCAAACATGTGTTGGGCGTTGCGAATGTTAGTACAAGCATTAGTAATGCGGGCGCGAAGTTCCTCTACCGTGCTGATGGGGACCTGGTATACCAATGTCTTGAGATGACGCCACAGAATAAATTCATATGGTGTCAGGTCTAGGGAGCATGGTGGCCACCTCACAGGTCCGCCTCTGCCTATCCATCGCTCACCAAATGTGGCGGTAAGATGGTCATGTGCTTTCAAATTGAAGTGTGCAGGGGCTCCATCATGCTGGTACCACAAAAGCTGGCGTGATTGACAATTCACATCCTGCAACAGAACTGGCAGCATGTCCTCTAAAAACTGTTCAAAATGGCGGCCAGCCAAAACGCCGGCAAAATGTATAGTATGAGGTTGCCACTGACAATGTCGGCCCAAACGTTTACAGTAAATGTCAATTGATGGCAGTGTTCAACCATTGCATGCGTGTTAACGTAGCTCAGTACACGACTGTTTTTACTGATGAGAATGCCATCACGCGTAAAAGAAGCCTAGTCGGTCCACAGAATGTTGCGAGGAAAGGCAGGTTTGTCTGCGCACGGATGCCGAAACAAGCGAGCAAAATCGACTCGTAGTTGAAAATCAACTGGTTGTAATGCTTGCACCTTTTCACAATGAAATAGGTGTAGCTGTTGTTCATGCAGAACCCTCCACACAATTTGGTGGCTCGGATGCATTGTGCGAGCGATTCCACGTGTGCTACTTGATGGTGAATCGGCGACGCTTTCCAACACTTTCTCCTCAAACCGGGTTGTTTTCATGTTGCGTCTCATTCCAGTGTCATACCTGTTCGCTGTAATGTTCCAGTCTCGTGTAACCGTCTGTCCACAGACGAGAACATGCGATGCCCTGGACAGCATCTGTTTGGAAATGTCTGTGCATACATACACTGTGCTCCTCTTGCGTTACCTCCAGCAGCACCATACACGAGGAGCATATCTGCCATTTCTGCATGCGTGTACTGTCTCTCCATGTTGCGCACCAACTGTGCAATGCAACCCTGACACACATGCTAGTGGTGTTTCGTGATCGATGCGCGCGCAACTGTCTCGCACGACCAGCCTTGCACCGCGGCAGGCAACAAAGTTCACCCTTACAAACTGTTTTGCGTTATCAAAAACAGTTTATTATTCCATTAAGGTTATGTGTGTGTGTTACTTCTTTGGAAACAAATATACCCAAGCAAATGCCGGAATTGATCCATAATAAAGACCATGGCCGATTCCTTTTCACTCTACTAATAAACTTGGTTGTCAGCGAAACGTTCACCTCCGTTACAAACAAAAATTAACCATTTACAATATGTGGCGGCGCACCACTGCTGTATGCAGAAGCGATGCGCACCTGACAGTCTGTCAGTGCAAGGCAGCACAGTGGGGCGCTGTACATCCCTGACCGGCCAGACGACCGCTAACAGCTTGCCACCCCCAGGCACATTCCATTGTCCAGGCAGGACAAGGGATTACTGGGGTCGCCCAGCAAGACCGCACCTCAACCAGGAGAAGGCAGTCTCTCCCTGTATGCTGAACAGAACAGTTTGCATGCGTCCAGCCAGTGCGGTCTTGTGAATGTGTAGATGTATATATTGTGTAAATATATGGCTCGTGTCCGGCAAACGTGGTGTACTTATTTTGCCCTCACGTCCTCGCTAAAGTGGTGGCCCCGACGTGATCGGGCAACGCGAACGCCGCGCCGCGCGGGCAGCGAGGACCGCGCGTCTTCACTGCGCGAGCAGTACCAGCTCACGGCAGTGCGCGCGCACCCGAGTAGTGGAAGCACGAGCGTTCTGCACCACACCGATATTTCCTGGCGCGCTTCCGCAATTCGCGGCGATACAAGTAGTAGGAACTACTGAGTTCTGCACCACCCAGTTCGTCCGCGCCATACTACCGTGTGTAGCAACGTCTGTGTTCGTGGCGTGACCCTACCGATAATTGGACACTTCCATAGAAAGGAACGACACCGCACCACCTATTGTGTCCATCGACCGCGTCGCAGTGTGGATTCCGCCGTTCTGGGCTCTAGATCCAGAGTTATGGTTTACTCAGGTGGAAAACCAATTCGCGCTTGCCGGGATAACTGCCGACCAAACAAAATTCAGTTATGTGGCCAGCAATTTGGACAGCAAATTCGCCATGGAAGTGCGCGATATACTGACTAGCCCTCCAGCTGAACGCCGATATCAGAAACAAAAAACAGAACTAATCAAGCGGTTGAGTGCCTCTCAGGAACGAAAAACCAAACAACTGCTGGAACATGAGGAGATGGGCGACCGAAGGCCCTCGCAGTTCCTGAGGCACTTGCAGACCCTGGCGGAGAGTGCCATACCAGAAGAACTTCTCAGGTCACTATGGCTGGGCCGCTTACCAACATCGATGCAAGCAATCCTAACTACTCAGTGTCACTCGCCCTTGGACTCATTGGCTGACCTGGCAGATGCCATTGTTGACACCAATCCGAAGCCACAGGTAGCGGAGGCTGCATCCCTAGAGGCCATGTTCGACAGGATGGCCTCACTGATGTCCACAAAAATTGGCGAAATGACAGCGACTCTACGACAGGAAATAGCAGCCGCCACCACTCACAGCAGTCAACGCAGCATCCGCCAGGACCACTCACCATCTGCATCGGTTCATTGGCATTCTCGCAGCAGGAGTTCTCCCGGAGTTTGCTGGTACCATAGGTGCTTTGGAGATGCTGCGCAAAGATGTACTTCACTCTGTACCTACCCTGTGGCATGATTTGGTGTGGCGTTTTGTCGTGGCGAGTGTCACCAAGCCTATCATCGGGGCTGATTTCCTCCACCATTATGGCCTCCTGGTCGATATCCACAACCGGCGCCTTGTAGATAGTACCACCTCCCTATCAGCCGTCTGTCATGTGACCACCTGCAATATCAGCAGCATAAAGACACTTCCTCTGTCATCACGCTACTCTGAATCGCTGGCGAAGTATGGCGACATCACTCGCCCATTTGGCACCCCACAGCTTACACAACATTCCACAGTTCACCATATTCACACCACTGCCGGGCAGCCAGTACACAGCAAGCCACGCCGGTTGGCACCAGACAAGTTGCTGATAACGAAGCAGGAATTCACAGCTCTACTTAAGCTTGGGTTAGCCCATCCTTCAAACAGTTCCTGGTCTTCCCCACTCCATATGGTACCCAAGAAAGGAGATGAGTGGAGACCCTGCGGAGACTACAGGATGCTTAATGCTTGCACAATTCCGAACAGATACCCAGTTCCACACATCCAGGATTTTTCACACCCTACATGGCAAGACCATTTTCTCCACAATTGACCTCGTCAGGGCTTACAACCAGATTCCAGTTGCCCAAGCAGATATTCCGAAAACAGCCATCACCATGCCTTTCGGGTTGTACGAGTTCCCCTTCATGTCCTTTGGCCTTCGCAATGCTGCACGAATATTCCAAAGATTTATTGATGAGGTTCTCCCTGGTCTGGAATTTTGTGTCTCATACATTGACGACATATTGGTTGCATCGAGCACTGAGACAGAGCATGTGCTGCATCTAGAAGAGCTTTTCAGCCGCCTCAAAGCTAATGGTCTCCTAATCAACCCCGCCAAATGTGTCTTTGGGGAAACACAAGTAACTTTCTTAGAGCACAGCATTTCTGTGGAAGGAACTAAGCCATTGTCAGAGAAAGTAGATGCGGTCCTCTCATATAATAAGCCACGGACTGCAAAAGAACTGCGTTGGTTCACTGGGATGCTCAACTTTTACAGACGTTTCATCCCCAAGCCAGCAGAGACACAAGCCCCCTTGCATGATATGATTAATGTGTAATATGAAGGGCAAGGACCCAGTTACATGGACACCGGAGAGTGAGAAGGCATTTGAAAACTGCAAAACTGTTCTCGTACAAGCTACCTTGCTGGCTCATCCAATCCCAACAGCTCCACTAGCACTAATGACAGATGCCTCTGACTTCGCAGTTGGGGCTGTGCTCCAGCAACAGGTGGAAGGATCGTGGCAGCCCTTGGCATTTTTCTCAAGGAAAATCAACACTGCTCAGCAGAACTACAGTACTTATGATCGCGAACTCCTCGTTATATATTTGGGGATCCATCAGTTTCGCCATATAGTAGAGGGGAGGGAGTTCACTGTACTCACCGACCACAAACCTCTCATTTTTGCGTTCGCCCAAAACCTGGAAAAATGCTCACCCCGTCGTTCAAGGCAGCTGGATTTCATCAGTCAGTTCACGACAAGCATTCAGTACATCTCAGGTGCTGACAACATAGTTTCAGACGCCCTCTCCTGAGTGAATGCTGTGGCCGATACCATGGACTACCAAGCTCTAGCTATGTCACAGCTGGCAGATGAGTTAAAACAATACTTGCAGCAGCAGGATTCTGGCCTACAGCTGAGGAAGCTCTCCATGCCAGATATACAACTCGATCTCTACTGCGATGTCTCTACTCCGAAAGCAAGACCTTTCATCACAGCACCATTCCGTCGTACAGCTTTCAACACTGTGCATAACCTCGCTCACCCAGGTATCAGGGCATCGGTCAAGCTAGTCACACAGAGATTTGTGTGGCCTTCCATCAGGTCAGACTGTTATAAGTGGGCATGGGCATGTATTTCCTGTCAGCGTTCGAAAATTTCAAGTCATGTCTCCTCCCCAACTGGTGCCTTCTTACCACCCTCATCAAGATTTGACCATGTACATATCGATCTGGTGGGGCCCTTGCCAATGTCCCAAGGCTTCCGGTTCTGTTTGACTGTCATCGACCACTTCACTAGGTGACCAGAAGCAATCCCAGTGGAGAACATTGAGGCCACCACCATTGCTCGGGCTCTGTACACTGCATGGATCGCACGCTTTGGCACCCCCTTGAGATCACTACTGACCAAGGGAGACAGTTTGAGTCTGCAATCTTCAGGGACCTCTGTAACCGGACAGGTACATCGTGGTTTCAAACAACAGCATTTCATCCACAAGCCAATGGTATGGTGGAAAGAATGCACCAGCAACTCAAGGCTGCCATACGTTGCCACGACACAGAGCACTGGGTGGACATATTGCCTACCATACTTCTGGGAATCCGAGCAGCCTGGTGTGAGGACCTCTATGCTTCAGCAGCTGAGTTGGTATATGGGCAACCTATTCGTCTCCCTGGTGAGCTGTTGGTGGCCCTGCCACATTCCCAACTCGCAGACACAGCAGGACTTGTAAGAGAGCTCCGGCAACATTTCAGCACACTCCGACCTGTAGCGGGCACACACCATGGCGGAACCAAGACATTTGTGTTTAAGGAACTCGCCACAGCAACAGAAGTCTTCGTCCGCCGCGAAGGGCTCAAGAAATCTCTCGAGGCCCGTACGAATGCCCATTTCCAGTGCTCAGCCGTACTCCAAAGACTGCAACACTCCAAATGCATGGTCGGCAAGTTACAGTTTCCATCGATCGCCTTAAACCAGCATACACCCTTGCCAACCAATCACCTGACAGCATCGCCAACCCCATTCCTAGACCGGACTCAGCTGTACCATGCCATTCACAAGGCTCAGACAGGGCATCTCCACACACCTCTCCTACAATGACGAGATCTGGCCGCCGCGTCCGCTTTCCTGACCGCCTTCAAGGCGGTTTTTCGTGATGCTGGGTGCATCACTGGCAGGGGGGTGCTGTGGCGGCGCACCACTGCTGTATGCAGAAGCGATGCGCACCTGACAGCCTGTCAGTGCAAGGCAGCACAGTGGGGCGCTGTACATCCCTGACCCGCCAGACGACCGCTAACAGCTTGCCACCCCCAGGCACATTCCATTGTCCAGGCAGGACAAGGGATTACTGGGGTCGCCCAGCAAGACCGCACCTCAAACAGGAGAAGGCAGTCTCTCCCTGTACGCTGAACAGAACAGTTTGCATGCGTCCAGCCAGTGCAGTCTTGTGAATGTGTAGATGTATATATTGTATATATTGTGTAAATACATGGCTCGTGTCCGGCAAACGTGGTGTACTTATTATGCCCTCACGTCCTCGCTAAACAATAAAATGCACTGTGTGAACAATACAATACCTGTCATGTAGGCAACAGTTGCTACACTCGCAGTTGAGTACGCACAGAATACTTGTAAATGCATTTTGTAATCAGAATAATGCACCCTGTGCTGCAGTTCTTCAAAAGCATGTCTCTTATTAAATCAAGGAAACCTCAACAAATAAAACTTAAATACTACTTCTCCATACTCACCTATGCCCAGCACATACCTTCATCTCTGGCACAATTCGGGTGTGAATTTATGTAACAAGCAACCGAAGTTCGGGTGCCTACTATGTTATAATCGCTTAGTACAGGTTGTAGTGCTCACCTCTCATGCAGTGTATTGTAGCCACTGACTATCTGAATGTTCCATTCCATCGTAAACGGTGCATTCTAGCGACTTGCAACAACAGGAACTTTTTGTTACTTAGGATGTACTGTTCAGAAAAGCAACGTAAAATGTTCACAAAACCCAACGGCACAAAAGTTGTGGTCAATTAGAGGATGGATGGACACCCTTGTTATTTTCATTAAGGTGATAGATTTAAAGTGGGTTAAAGATCTAGATAACACTAATCCTTGTGCTCAGAATTGTCATTTATCTCCACATGGTTTCCGACAATTTACCAAAATACAATATTAAAAATCGATTTTCAAGGGTTAATACCTCCCTTAAAAATAGCGCTAGGCGAAAATTGCTCTACATAACTATACCTAATTTTTATAAGGAATCACAATCTCACCATTATTGTACCTTGTAGTTCAGGAACCACCTGTATATATAAGTCCAGTCAACAGAGATAAAATATTGGCTATCAGAGAATCTAATTCGTAGTAAAGTTTTTTTGCTGGATAATGTTCTCTGAGATATCACAAATGACATACTAAAAGTCCCCACGAATCTGGGTGGAGCCAACCCGGAAGGAGGCTGGTTAAGTTGGGAAGGGTGGGAATTTTTGAACTTTTATTGTTTAGTAGAAACAGACAAGTGGAGTATAATTTATAACAGATTATTTCAATGAACACTAATATAAAAGTAAAAACTTGATATAGCACTATTTTATGCATTTAATTAATCGGAAATGATAAATATATAATAATATTAATAAGGAAATTGCACTTGAGCAATGTTCTGCTTGAACCTGTTTACTACAAAGTCGAAAGTGAATATATGTAAACATACACACACACAAACACACACACACACACACACACATATATATATATATATAAAATTCCCACAGATTTGGAGATTTACAAAATTTGGTAATAGCTGTAATTATTTAACTTCTCGTCATGTAATTTTCTTGAATACCGTGCTTCATTGAGGATATTTTTAAATGGTCTACGAAAACAATACAAGAGTTACTTTACTGTTAATATCTGTAGTTATTACGTCTTCCATGTATTTTTCCTTCAGCCTTTCCTCCAGAACTATGGCAGACTGTCTGTACTTTACTTCCATAATTTTCAACAACTCATCTAAGGAATGTTGACAATCATCAGCATTTTCCAAATAATCACAAACCTCAGTATATGATGAGGTCAGCTGTTATACTTTATAGGGTGTTCCACGCTTCCCATACATAAATATTTTACACACATATTTGAAGACACTGATGACGATACCTTGCCTCCTCTATGACGAAAACTAACACTGGTAACATAAATTCTTTAGCTTTTAGTCTAAAACTGTCATTCCGTTTGTCACACTCTGGTAATAAAGTATTTCTTAAAGGTATTTTCTTCACCCTACTGAATTTTCCACGTTGTTCGTCTGGTGTTTTGGGATTGATTTCCGCACACAACTCATCACAAAACAAGCATCTTGTTTTAAAGTTGAATTCATGGGAACACGTTAATTTTTGTGCTAGACAATTTTTAGGAAATTTTAGGTTTAATTTCCCTAGTCGCTTGTATACTACTTTCTTTAGTGTATAAATTTTGCGATATGGCGTACATGTTAAGCTTGTCTCGTTTCTGATCTTTCCATTTATTGTCACCTCTTCTTCTGCTTGCATTTACAACTCCGATTGATCCTTTATCTCCCAGTGTTACTAATTCGTATACATTTTCGGATTATTACTTACTCCACGAAAGGAACAAGCCACAATACACTGTAAAAAAAATTCCTTGAGTGTTTAGGAAGTTATTATCCCAAACGCAGTACAGTTACCATACTTCGTCTTGTAAACATGCAAACATTTACAGTTGTTACAATGCAAGTCTGATATCTTCAGTATACATTTGACTGTTTTATAAAAAGGTTTAGATGTGCTAACATGGATGTCTGGGAAACTATTCTACCATACATACTTTCTTAGTGCTCCTTTACACATGTATGGTAAATTTACAAACTATTTTTTAGAGTGTAGCTTTCATTATGCTATGAAACAATAACAGACATAATGTAATAAAAAACTATCCTCTTCTTTTTATCACTAAATTTTCCTAAATACTATCAAACAGTCCTGCTTTATTGACACTGTTACAAACACTGCTTGGACTGCAGGGTATTAAAATGTTTAAAAGATAACTTTGGTTAATTACTTATTATAATACGCATAAACAGCTTCGCTTGACCACAGAAACATATTCACGGTTGTAGAGATACTGTGGAAAGTTGATTAGTTTACAGAATTTGACATGTTTTGAAAATAACAATAAATCTTGTACTACAAATAAATCATGCAGTATGAATTGTTTTTGTGGTCAACTTCCGTTCTGAAAAGTAAACAAGAAAGCTAGTGACGGAATGTTGCTTTTATAACTTGAAAACTCTCTGAAATGTGTGTATTATTTAAAACAATTATGTTCCTATTTCTATCAGCGTATCATTTGCCAGCCATAGGATAAGCCCATATGTTTCATTTAGAAGAAAGTGGAGGCCAAAACCATTCAAACACTATAAGTATTGTAATCAGAATAACTTTTAGCAGTTTGAGGAAATTCGTGTAGTTATTTTAGCCTACAAAACTAATTCACCATATCGCTAAAATGCTCTCTCACATGAGATGATAAGTTCTTTGTATAGATCATTGTGTGCTTTATTGGTTGTGAGACGACCATCTTTCTTTCTGTGTAAGGTCCTTTAAAGGCTGAAACCAAGTCATGTGTCTTGTATTAAAAGCTTATATTTCTACAGACAATATGAGGCTATTGGTATCAAAAGGAGCAATCTACATTTATTACCGAAATTGAGATAATTACACCAACGGACTGTACTACGCCAGAAACCATTAATCATATATTTGGTTTCCTTGGATACTCACATACATATAATTTTTGTTGAATATATAAGACAAAACCCACCCAGATAGTGTGAGTGACTTCTACTGTACATTTTAGTACAGTGGAGATAGCTCCTTTTGATACAAATAGCCTCATATTATATTCAATAGATGTACAGCACATGGAAAACATTACTACAATAAATTTCAGGGCTTCGGATTTTACTTTCAACGAGCACTAGTATAGGAAATGTTCACTAATTATTGCATTGGTCAATTCAGTTTTCATAATTGACATTGATATCACCTGTCAACAGCCAGTAGAGCTCGCATGTCAATACATTTCCACTATCTTGACATATGACTGGAGGGGTGAAGGCACATTATCGAATCCGAAACCGTGTTACACGAACATACATCAACATATAGTGATGTGCCAAGTGCCTTCTATCTCCGTCTCTAATTTTGTGTCGTCACTCATTTTGTAGGGGAAGTCACTATTTACGAAACAACACCAACAAATGACTATTCACAAAAGGTTCGCTCGTAAAAAAGCGATTATTTTGTCTTCATGCATCTAGCACTTTTGCCTTTCACAACCAACAACAATATACCCATAACGAAAATACAGCTGCGGTGGAAATATACATTAAGCATCACACATAAACGCTAATGATGTAGGGAATACTACAACACAATCCTATGTCATTACAGCAGAAATCGTTTTTTACGTTAGGAACAGATGTGCAGAAGCAACATTAACACGAGAACAACAACCACAGCCAGCATAGTGGGTCTGAGAGAGGGAGACACTCACCCCTCGGGAACCGTTTCGTCTAGTGGTGGTCAAATATATGTGCCAGTCAAAACCTTGCATTTCATTTCAGTAGTAAGTCTATAAACAACTTTGCTGTCCTGGGCGTAGCCAGGTTCTATAGGGATGAAAGGCTTAGATAAATAAATATGTGAATTTAATTAAATTTCGTTATTTATTACTAACCCTAGAAAACATTCTACTTCAAACAAACAACCCTTATGATTCACACTTCTTCGATTAATATTTACAGATATTGTTTATAGGATTCTCCCTAAAAGTCTAAATTACTACTCTATCATACAATTATTCGTAAGACTCTGTCTGGAGGCATAGAAGACCCCAACTATTATTTTATGTTTATAACTATACCTTAGATTTAATATAAAAATCTTAAATTTACTGACTTCTCTTGGGCAAGAACTCCGATAACGCACAAAAAATTTCAGCAGAGTCTACTAACCTGTTTAATCATGACTCGTAAATTATCTATGTTGGGGTCACTGACACCAGACAGATCAAATGTAACTTTGTTGGTAATATCTAATGCCAGTGTGTACACAAGAAATTTGAGTTAAAAATGTCTTAATGACAATGAATTGGCAAAATTGATTTCTGAAACATGATATAAAATTATGATCTTTGAAAGAACTGTGCAATGGGAGTTCATGACTGGATTTAGTAAATTAGTTTCAATGCTGATTTTAGTAAACATAGGCTGGTTACAGTAATATAGTAAACATAAGTTGGCAATATTGATTTTAGTGAACACTAGTAAGAAACAATAATTTTAGTGAACACGAGTAGGCAACATTAATTTTAGTGAGCTTAAGATGGTTATACCTATTTTAGTCGGCATGAGTTGGCAACACTGATTTTGGTAACATGAGTTCGCAACACTGATTTCGGTAAACGTTAGTTGGCAGCACTGATTTTGGTAAACATGAGTTGGCAACACTGATTTTGGTAACATGAGTTCGCAACACTGATTTCGGTAAACATTAGTTGGCAGCACTGATTTTGGTAAACATGAGTGGGTAACACTGATTTTGGTACAAATGAGTTGGCTACTTTGATTTTTGTAATCATGAGTTGGCAACACTGATTTCGTTAAATGTGAGTTGAAAACACTGTTTTTAGTAAATACAATATGGCAGTATTTACCCTTGTTGAAATTGTAAGCTAACTTCGTTGTTGTAATTTTGCTGTTTGCTAAATTTCTCTGTGTGTATTATATGATGTTTTGTTGTGATTCAGTGTAACAGAAGGTGTAACTTTTGCGCGTGGCTACAGTGCTAAACAAGCTATGGGATACTTATTTCATGGTAGCAGTGATTCAGATAGTAATGATGCTGATAACGATGGAACACAAACGCAAATTGAACAAAGTGATGAAATTTGTCAGAATGAACTTGAAGCTGAAGAAAATAATGCTTCGAGGGGAAATGAGGATGAAGAAGAGCAAAACCAAGACACAAAAATTGTAAGTAGAAGTCGAAATACTGTATGGAGTACAAAATAACCACATGTGCATAGGTTACTATCTCGCAACATACAACAGTTTGTATCAGATATTCCTGCTACAGTTGTAATTAGCTCGCATACTGACTGCTACAAACAGTTTCTTACTGATGAAATGCCAGACATTAGATAGGAAATGAACTCAAAATGTCTGGAAAACTATATGATTGGCGTGATATAGTCAGGCGCGAGCTAATTTCATTTCTAGGCTTGCTAATCATGTATGATGTACGAAAAGGTCGTGGGAAACCCATTGAAGAATTTTGGAACTGTCGATATGGAATTCCTCTTTTTTTCGTGCTACTATGGCATGAGTACGATTTCTGGCGATTTTGGGTTCCCTTCGTTTCGATGACCGCAACACAATAATTGAATAAAAAATGCCAGGAAGTAAGGCCGAAGTTATACAAGAAATATTTGATTCGTTTGTTATGCAGTGTAAAATATCATACCTTCCAGAACATTAATGTAGATGAACGTCTTTTTGTATACAGAGGCAGATGCAGTTTCAAGGTCTACAATCGTCCCAAGCCAGGAAAGCATGACATCAACATTTGGTGTACCATAGACTGTGAAAATGGTCATCTGGCGAGTCTTCATATCTACACTGGAAAACGTTAACGCAATGGAAGTGAATCAAAGAAGAGAGTGGTCATCGATTTAGTGTAACATCTGGCTCAAGAGTGGAAGAACATTACTACTGATAACTTATTCACAAGCTTTGAACTAAGCCAAGAATTGTCGGCACTCTACAGTCATCCCGAAAAGAAATCTCAAACGAGATGTTGCCTTCGAAAACTGGAGAATAAAACACCACCAAATTTACACATGGTAGCGAGACACTGTTATTATTTACTGTGCCAAAAATAAGGCTGTGTTTTTCCTACACAGCATGTCATTCATTGTGCCTATGGAAAAATACTTGAAAAGGAAACCAAAGTTTTATTGTTCTACAACTCAACCAAATCAGGTATTAATTCACCATATAAAGTGAACCACAATTATTATCTGAAAAATGGTACGAAACGTTGGCCATTAGCGATATTTTATGAGCTTGTAGATCAAGTTGCGCTAAATGCCTACAGGCTCTTCTGCGAAGCCTTGGAGAAAACGGAGAGACACGTGTTTCTATTTAAGTTGGTTAAAAAATGGCCAAACCTCAAGTAGAGCATCGTGTGAGTTTATCACAAACAAGGAACAAAGCTATCGTTAGCAGCTTCAAAAAGTGTGGATTTGGCGATCTTCTAGAAGAAGGGCATACAGAAACAACACCAAGCAATCAAATGATAAAACCGCGACGAATATGTTTCATGTGTCCCTGGTCAAAGGACACAAAATACAGATCGACCTACAATAGATGTAATGAATTCGCCTGCAAAAACATTTTCAAAAATTAATAACCTGAAAAATCTGTGAAGATGACTCTGCAACAAATTCCAATGAAATTGTATTAATGTTGTTGGCAGTTAGTATAATATTCTAACTTACTTTTTCTTTGAATGGTTTTTGTAATATACTAGCTCAAATAATTGTAACACATAAATAAGGAATATTATGTGACATTAACAGCATACAAAAACCAGTGAAAATGCTCTTGGAAAAATTTTATTGAAGTTGTTTGAATGATGTTGGCAGTGCAGTATATATTACGTAACTTTTTCTTCGTATTAGAAACAAAGTTCGTACTCAAATTGATGCACCAATGTAAATAAGGGAAACTATAAAGTGTTTACGATTAGCAGAAACATTTCTGATGAAAATGGTGTCAGCAGTTAGTGTAAAGGTTTTCAGTCACTTTTTATTAAATTTGAACTATGTAAGTACCTCAAATTGTTACAGCATAACTTGAAATTGTAAGTAAAGAACTCCATGAAACATTTCAAACATGAAAGACTACATTAACTGCATTAGAATTAAAAATAAAATGCCTCCATCCCACTTATGACACCTTTTTAACAACTTTGATGTCCTGGGCGCAGCCAGGTTTGACTGGGACGGAGCACCACCCCCTGTATATAGAAAGCCGTCGCACAGGCTCCGTGACGTCACTAGAGCTAGTCCTGCTACCTGCTCGGCCTCTGCAGAGCGCAGGGTAGGAACTCACGTTTTACTAAATATTTACTGGACTTGAATACATTTCTACGTCGTTTAGGCGTTAAGCCATGTTTGTTAGTATTATTACGAAAACAAAATTATGTATGCAATTAAGTTAAAATATATGAAAACTGAAACGGAGTGATATAAGTTTTAATATTCTAAATTATACTGGCTGACAGTTATGCAATGGAATTATTTTGATGTAGTACTGTAAACGGTGTTATTCAAACCACTTAATATCCTTCCAAAGAGAATTTATACTCGTCGTACTTTACTTATGATATAATTTAATGTACACATTTTACATTACACCTCAGTACG
>PNEQ01023161.1:0-25325 GCA_003012365.1 Medauroidea extradentata
AAGCCATGGAGGTGACATTTAGCTACATTTCTGGAAATTTTCACTTATTAATGTATTACTTATAATGATAATATACTTGGGCAATAAAAATACACACTGTGTTTTAGGCATCTGTCACTGGAATTAACCATATACATTAGTTAAATATAATTAATATTGGGGGGACTCAAATGTCCCCTAAATTTCAGAATGACCCAAAAAAAAAATCGAAAGTTGATATGAAAGCACTGAGCTGCAGCATCAGAGGACATTTAACCTATAACAGAAGTTAAAAAAAAAAAAGTATAAACAAATAACTACATAGATTTAAAAGTAAGAAGCAGTTTATTTATCACGTTATAATAGCTAATTTTCCTGACAGCTTAATAGTAAAATGTTTAAAGTACCATACTAACTGTAGGAAAGTGATAAAAAAGCGTGTTCGATTTGAAGTTATTAAAAATGTAATGAAGGTTATTCAATACATGTTGTCACTTTCAGATACGGTAAGGGAGTTTTAAGTATGTTTATTTCGAGACAGCAGCGAACGCAAGACGTGAAAAAAAATCGAGGATCGTCCACAAGGATGTAAACAGCCGTTACATATTGAGATTATTTACTCTTCTGCCTTGTACTTGTGTTGACATTATGGTGGTTCAACCTGTTTTCATATTTGCACCAGTGCCACGCGGTGTCGGCGAATCCTGGCGGTCAGTGTCATCCTAGTGCTTACCAAACCCGAAGATACCTAACTACATTGGTCAGATGACCACCAAAGTATTAAGAGGAATCTTCACCGGTTTCAAACTTCCTCGTTTAACGGGTGGGAACAGCGGGGCGATTATAGCCAGAGTACCACGCTCGACGAGAAGTATATCGCCTCTACTCACAGCGCGTCAAACTGTCGTGCAAGGTTTTCCTTGTAGTCTTTTTCCTAAAGTCCAGAAAAAAAGAATGGTACACCGGCACTTAAATAACAATGCACATTACATTTTCTCTATTTAGAAGCTAAATCTAACTGGCTCAATGCTACATAATAATTTTTCTAGTTTTGTATACAAACTGTAGTCAAAGTGATGTGATTGTGGGGAACCATTTGCGGCACCGAACTTTAGTATCATTGGTCCCGGCGAAAGAGTTCATTTTAAAGGAATGCATTGCTCTAACCGATTATATTAGCATACAAAATTGGAGACTTCAACATATTTATGGGGTTTCTGTACCGATATAAATAAGACATTTTGTTCAGCACATAACATCTAGGTCTTCAGCGCTGATGATGGGTGACACGATATGAGTATGAAGCAGCGTCGGAATGAAGGGGCGGGGGAAACGGGAGATCCCCGAAAAAACTCGCCGACCAACGGCATCGTCAGACACGATTCCCACATGCGAAAATCCGTGAACCGACCCTGCCGGGAATCGGACCCGGATCGCCTAGGTGGGAGGCGGGAGATCTGACCTCTCGACCATCGTGGCCCCAGTGTTAAAAAAGAGTATAATAAACGTTTTTAGTCTATAATCGTAGTAATGCATACAGGGTTAGTGTACTATGCACAGAGTCCTGCCATCCGTTGTGTGCTGTTTGGAATAGACGTGCTGGCGTGTAACCTAATACTACGGGTATTCATTGTGAGCATGACGGAGAGGATACGGGACCATTGAAGTTTTTCAGTCGCTGCATAGAACAATCTCGCCATAGCTTCGTCGACACATTATGCGTATAACTACTCTCCAGTACTCTCGGTTTATTCTCAGTCTACAGTTTCTCTGATTCAGGCCTGAATTTACAGCGTGGTAAAACAATACGTGCGGCGTATCTTTCAGTTCAGAAATAATTTCGATTACACTGTTGTAAGGTATTCTGCAAACTAATATTTAATTACAACATCTACGCCCCGTAATATGCAAAAATAAATTTTATAGTTTTAATAACTGGGTGTATGTGAAAGAAGGTGACTTACTCGAACGTAATTATTAATACTCAAATAAGATGCAATGGGCCATATGATAAAAATATTAAAAAACTCACTCCAACATCACTTTGTATTTATTGAAAATTGCACCAAAGGAACAAAAATAATTATCAGTTCCAGATTTTTAAAAAACGCGAAGTAATTTCGATTGTTTTTTTCAGATATTTTAGCATACCGCCCATAATACTTAATTTCTGTGTCAATTATTTCATTCCAAGTCAGTTGATTTTTTGTTATGTGTATGTTCCCGCAACTTGCAAATTTTCATTTTGACATGCCGCAATGAGACGACTATGAGAGCTAAAAAAATTTCACAAGTGAACATGTAGTCACAAGTAACATTTTAACAATAACGCTATGTCGTACAAACATAACATTATGAATTCTGCTACTTGCAATTGCTGCACGATTCAGAAGACACAAACGACAAAACAAAAACTAGTATAAAGAAATTTACTTAGTCTGTACTAAAAATATAACTTGGACAAGCTTAGCAAAGAAATAGCAATCGCATGTAGAATATAGTTGCCAACTGAAAGGGATTAAGTGGGTGTAAAGAAAGAGGTGCTTTGCAGCTCGTTACTGCAGGGCCAACGTTACTCTCGGCAGTAAGATGATAATAAAGTGTAAAATTATGTAAAGCAGGGCTAAATCAGGACCTCAATGATTACAGCAACCTTCTGAACACTACGTTACCAGCTAAGTTCTCGTGAAAAGAGAAATGAGCTGCCTGTTTAGCTGCCGCAGGCGCAGCACACTTCCCGCCAACCATCGACGAGGCTGAGATGAAAATAAAACTATAATATTCGAGTTTTGAGCGAGCGGAATAAAATTAACAGTAAAAGGTTCAGTTGAAATCCTCCAGATATATGGAAGTCGATAAGAAGAAACAAAAGACTGGTAGAAAACAGAGTTTGCTAATTTTGAAAGTAAATATTTTAAAAGAAAAATCCAGTACTGCAACATCTTGCACCGGAATCACATGCACAAATTTTCGAGTCAGTAAATAGTTTGTCAGGAATGCATTACTTTAGAACAGTGTGTTTTGGCAAAGATAAGTTATTAGGATTGTTTTTTTTTTATCCACTTCGAAACACCCGTCAACTTCAACTAATGTAAAAACGTTTTTTTTTTTATTTATCACGCGCTCTTAAATAAAATTAATAAAATGCTTTTAAAGTAGGTGTTGGTACTAAGCTAGCATTTCATTTTTGACAATTTAATTCATTATTTGACGATCCAAAAAATCATCTTAATCAAATGCCTGGATGCTTCAATGGCAAAATAACGTTTGGTGGTTAGAGTTATTACCGGATCGGGAAAATTTCGGATAAGATGAAACTTCCTTGCCGACGTCTTACTGTCGCATTGGCCTCTAATAGAAAGCACAAAATTGTTCAGCTCAAAAGCATTCAGCATACCTGAAAAGGACTTTAGGCAGGTAAACTTCCTTCTGCAATTGACGTCACATCTAAAAGGATGTCAACACTCTACCTTCCCTTCTGCACACATGGTCACTGACAGTGCTGTGTAAGGTTAGCTGAGTCTGCATTTATCAAAATTGTTTCCAAGTGTAAATAAAAAAAAAGTAACATTTTTTGTAAATGTAATGGGAAAAATTTTTGGATGTACGAAATACTTTCGCAAACCTGATACGGTTGTACATACGCAAGAGATACAAGTGTACCATTACCAACATGACTCGGTTGTGTAATAGGCCTATTGTTAAAGGCCCATGAATGTTCTAGGGATCCAATTTATCCAGGCAAATACTTTGCACCAACATTATTCTAGTGCTGTGCAAGTAAAACGGAATATATTAGTGCTTATTTTTTTATGAATTTTAAGCTAAAGATCGCCTACTCGTGTGTAATTAGATATTCATAAGGAATCACATGGGAAAACTAATTATGGTGTAGCTTTATCAACTAAACTATAAAAATTTTTACCCAATTTTTAGGTTTCTGAGGCTTAGGAATGTCACTTCTACTAAAAATAAGTTACGCTAGTACGAGTATAATTTTTATACTAAAAAAATGTTAAGTCTACGGTAAACTTTAAAAAAGGCAATTGTGGTGCAGAAACTTATCTGTATAGGCGTGTACAATACTACTTAAGGTACCTTAAATATTACGTCTTAAAACTATAGGGTCGTCACAGAATATCTCATAGAAGATAAAAATGTTTGATAAATAGAAAAAAATAAGATCTTGAAATTATAAATTCAAAAATAAATTGATTTTACAAATTAACGTACATATATAACTTGTAGCTCCAGATGAAATGGTAATGCAGGACTACCTATACCCGTAAATTGTATGCTGTAACGTTCTCACCTTAACTAATGTTGTAACAAAGTTTTCATACAAACTTATTTTGCTAATGCTCCGAGTAAAAGGAAGCGGATGACGGGCGATGATTTGAGGGAGATCTCAGCCCATTCCGCCCCAGTTACGGTATATTTCTTGCATACGCCACACAGCCCTTCACTTCCGAAGTGCTGTGAGTGGCGTCTAGAGGCGATGTAAGGCGCGTGTCAGTAAGTTACGCCCTTGGGACGGCTTTGGGCCGGGGACCTCCCGGTAAGCGGCAGCGGCGGTGTGAAGGAACTCTTGTCGAGGACGTCTGGCGTGACCTTTCTGACCTATGTCCCCTCTCCTCGACTACCACGTGACTACGTGCCGAGGACAATAGTCGACCACCGTCCCGACCTCTGGGCGACATTTCAGCCTTCATGCTCGCAAACAACCTGCTACCTCCCATCACTCCTCTCAACTCGCGCATCATATACTTGTCATCACGCTCAAGCTCTGAGGCTGGAGATAGGAGGGGCCACGTGTCACCTCATGTTTCGTAACAGACGCGGGGCGGGGCTCTGCGGCAAGAAGCGGCGCGTTTTCGTGACTTCGCCACAGGCACTTACGAGAACGTAGTAGGTATTATCTACTAGGTAGTACTAACCACGTGATTACATATTTAAGAGCTATGGTAAGATACGATGTCGAGCAGACGACCGAAACATTTAAACGTCAATAAAATCTGAACTACTCATCAATATTCGATGAGATTTGTTTGTCAAGTAGATATTTTATAAGCGGACGTTTATTGATATAGCACTATACAATGGCATGCTTCACTTTCGAGTAAAAAATTAAAAACCGTTTTTAAAAAATAAGAGCTTGAAAACACAAAATCTACAAAAATGGAAAACTGTAATTATTATAATTTTTAATGTAATAATATCTAGGCCTCTATAATAACCGAATGTAATAAAATACTCGTTTTTTATTTGAAAATAGTTTTAAAATCCGAAAATATTTGCGCGAGAGGTTTACCACTCAAGGGACCAAAATTCAATTTTTCCCCGTAAGGGGTTGAACCGCCTTCGTACAAAGGAGTGGGGACTGTCTGAAATAAATATGTGACCACCAAGGTCGAATATCCCAGGTGAGGACGTGCGGGAACGAGGAAGCGATAGTCGCCCTTCTGCAGTCTGACAAATGTCTGTGGTAATACCCGAGGGTAAATGAGAAGCTGATATAATTTATCTTACGGACAAGTGTACCTGCATGACAGTTCTTTTGCCATTTTGTGCGATAATTTATGAATCGCCATTTGGCTGCCAGCATATTCTGGCATGTCCGTGATCAGGGCTGTGCCAACAATTGGAGATGGAGGGGCGGTGAGGGGCACGGCCGTCCCCTTAAGTAATCCTGGAAGGGGGATGTATCTCGCTGCCCTTCCTTCTTTTCCCTCATTTTCCCATTTACCCTCATTTACATTTCAGAACTACATTAGTTTATTTGTACCGTCAAGTGGGGATACTTAAACTGTAGTGGTTGGTAACTTTGACCGACTCAAAATATATACTTCGTTGTCACTCGGTGAAGAAATGGCGATCTTTAACTGCATGGATCAAAGTTACTAATTTAAATAGTTAACTATAAGTTTGTATTTCTTCGCTAAATGGACCCCCCAAAAATTATTTTCAGTCAGTCGGGTTACCCCTGCAGTCGTCGAAGTACACTCGCTTGACAGTACTAGAGAAAAGGTTTTTTTTTTTTTTTTTTTTACTAATTCGCACCCCCCTCCAACCACCTTTATGTCACAGAAAAGTTAGTACGTTTCTCTCCATGAGCATTTAACCTGTACCTCGCTCTAGCACTCAACTGAAATATGGGCTCGCTAATAAAATATGATGGGAAAGAACGTAATGAAACTTACCTTGCCCGCGGCCATGCGAGGAACACGGGAGCGGCATTGGCAGCGCAGAGTGAAGGCGAGGCTGTGGCAGGCCGGGCGGTGACAGAGAACAGACTGTGTGTTGCGCGAGGGCAGGTCGTTCACCCTGCAGGCTCGACGATCGCCAAGGTCCCCGTCGATGGGCCGTGCAATTAGTGGCTCGACACGTGTAACCACCCGCGTGGCTGATACCGCGCCGTCCTCAGGGGGAAAACAATCACACAGCAGCGCGAAACAACAGGGTTCGACGGCCGGTCACTCTCGTGGGCTGCTACTGCCGTGGAGACCAGCAAATATCACTGTTGGACTCCACCGTCCTATTTATATCTGCTTTCTGCTACTTGTGAAACGAAAAACACCTCGATATTTCAAATGCTTGGAAAAAAATATCGAGAATTAAGGCCACTGCATACCACGCGTTTCAAAAGTAGGTGACAAGAGAGGTGAAAGGGTTTTACGGCCCTTTAAGGGTGTCCAAGTAAAGGAAACTCATAATTTTATATTTGTGCGAAATAATATTAGTTTTGTAGACGTAACTTGGGAGTATCTACACTTCTCTCTTACGGGGAAAAAAATTACCTCAATCAGTTTTCCCATAATGGCATTTCAAAGTGAAAATTTGCACGTTTTTAGTTCTTATAAGTCACAAAAACCGACAAACATAAATAAATTTAAAAATTCACACTGAAACTACATGTCACGAGCTACTGCTTCACTTTGTTTTAAAATACATTACGAAATGTTTTTGTATTAAAAAAATTTTCTAAATATTTTATACCTCTTTTTATCGATTTTTTTAAATACAAAAATATTTTGTAACGAGTTTTATAACGTGTCCAGTAATAGCCTGTGTCATGTAGTTTCAGTGTAAATTTTTTAATTTATTTATAATAATTGGTTTTTGCTGCTTATAAGAACTAAATATGTGCAAATTTTCACATTGAAATGCCATTATGGGAAAACTAATTGAGCTAATATTTCCCCGTAAGTTACGTCTACAAAACTAACACTACTTCATACAAATATAAAATAACGATTTTTCCCCACTTGGACATCCTTAACAACGAGTTCTTAATTGAGGTGAAACTCCATGCCTGAACCGGTATACGAACCTAGGACCTCTCGCACCGAACACCGACGCTTTACCGACTACGCTAAGGAGACCGGCTTGTAGGTTACAGAAAAATACTGTTTTTTTTTTTTTTTTAAATTCAACTATTTCCCAGGTTCCCATAGTACCAACGTACGAAAATAGAGAGTGAAGAGGTTTTGGTCAGCGCTTAACATCGAGGGCTTTAGCGTGGGTGAGGGGTGATATGAGGTGAGTATGGAGCGGTGTCGGAATGAATTGGCGGGGGAAATGGGAGATCCCGAGCCGCCGACCAGCGGCATCGTCCGGCACGATCCTCCCCCCCCCCCCCCAGGAATCAAACCCGGATCGCCTTGGTGGGAGGCGAGATGTCTGACCCCCCTAGGCCACCGCGGCCCCACGTACGAAAACACACATCGGACGTAGACGGAATGTCATTGTTGCAGCACCATACCTATTAAAAACAATGTTTCTAAGCTACTCAACATAGATAAAAACGGCCGTTGCAGGATGACGTACTTCAAGATGAACTAGCGTGATGTATACGAAACTCGCAGATTGAAACGTGCACTAAACTTTGCTACAGCAGATCGGCGGGAATCTCGTACGTTAGTTCCGATCTTTGTTCGTTGTGGCGATGCGGCGTTTGATACGCGCTTCAAGGTCACCCTTATAGCTCCGCCTCTTCTAAGTACACGCAGGCGGTACCCTTAATGAAAAACATATTTTACGTATACTCACCACTATAGGATGTCAGATTTCGAAAAACCCTTAAATCTAATTTCGTACATTTGTGAAAGTAAGCCTATCCAATTGAAGTGAAAATCGCGATATAACCCGTCTCATTCAAGCTATATCGACGATGCACCGAATACAAATTCTAACGTTTTACACACCTGAGAGGTCAAATTTGGAACAATTCTAAAAACAATGTTCTTGTATTCACATGATCATAATCCTGAAGCGAAAAACAATTATATACACTAGAAGGGGTCGATAGGTATAGCAGATTTATTGAGAACACATTTAACACATGTTCACCTTCTTAGGAGTAGAATTTCTAAAAAAAAAAAAAAAAAAAAAAAAAAAAATCACATTTCTGACTTTATTAGCCGTTGCACTGAAGTACATAACATGACAATAGCTCATTTGGTTCGAGGTACATCAACGAGTCATTGAAAGGACATATTACCCTTTTTCACCCATTTTCATCCCTCTAGGTGTCAAATTTCGGAAAATCTATAAATTTTAGGGTATTTAAGGAAGCATCAATACTAAGCAAACGTTCGTCTATACCTAAACGCTCAGCGTGATCGATATGTATATCGATATGTAGTAGAAAACACACCTGATCCTTTTGTACTCCTTTCGGGTTGGATTTGTAAATTATTTACTTTTTGAACATTTACGTTATCATCATTTTGAAGCATAAAGCAACCACATGTTTAAAAAATTCTGAATATATCGAGGGTTAATTGAAAACGCATTTCACGTTCTTTCACCCCCTGAATGGTCGAAATTTGCAAAATACTGAAATCACCTAATATGCATTTGTACGAGTGTCTCATTGACTGATAATCACGACGACAGCTCATTGGGTTTGAGCAATATCTACGATTATCCTAAAAACACATTTTACGCTCTTTCGCCTTCTTAGGTGTTTAGTTTCGAAAAACCCCTTCTCAGTGCTTGTCTACGACCTGAGTAGGATTTCGATATCCAAAATTTCACGTTTATAGATCCAACGGTTTTGGCTGTGCTTTGATTGACAGTCAATCAGTGAACCTATAAAAGAGATTAAAAGGAACTACATCGTAAAGTTGAAAAAAAAACTTCCGCTTACTTTTTTGTAAGTTATCACCAGAGACCTGGGATTTTTGCGAAAAGATTTTTGCACCAATTTGTTTCAATATACTCTACAGTTCTTGCTTCATGGTTATTGGCTGGGTGTCTTTCGTGCTTTTTCTCATTTGATTCTACCAATGAGAATGAGGTTACTGCGACATCACTTGTCTGTGATCCGCGGGTAAATACTGAGAGTTAACAAAAACAAATACCTACTGGACATGAAGCAGAGCCAGGGATGTGGACGGGGGATGGTGCACGGCCACATTTAATGTACAGTATTTTCTCCACTGCAAACATTCCTAAAGGCGTATCAATATTTTTGACATGCAGTGCTCTAAATATTGGGCTACTACACCTATTTACATTGCTATTTAATACATTTCTCCCACATTATCTTACCTTTGTTGAAAGATAATAATAATTGGATGGAGTTATGCAGAAGGGAACCAACCCACAAATTACTGGAGCGTAGATATTCAAGGTCAGAGTGGACTGTGTCCATATAAACCTTGTATAAACCACTTTTTCTGGCCTCTTCTTTTATTCAAATATTATGATTTAATATTTGTTCTTTTTCTAGGATATACTTTGTACCTTCTTCTTCTACTTGGAATAATTACCTCAAAGTAAATTACTTTGTGGATTGGTTCCATTCTACGTTACTCCATCCAATTGTATTATTTCTTATATTCCAACGATTTTCAGATAATAGGGAAGTAATTCATCTTCTAGCAATGGAAATAGATTTAGTAGCCCAACATTTAGAGCATGAAATGTCAAAAATGTTGATACACCTTCATGAATGCTTGTAGTGGAGAAAATACTGTAAATTAAAGGTGACTGTGCACCGTTGTCCGTAAGAGTGCACGCTATGCAAATAAACGTTATAAACGTCAATCGATATTTACTGGTGTTTGTAAGACAACACAAAAAAACTTCGAAACAACAACTCTAGATAATGGTATTTGCCCAATTCAAGAGCAAACTATTTCTCTGAATGACACGATCGCTACGCGTTATCTCTTGCGCCGCAATTAAAATCATCAGACGAGATTTAGGAGTTAGAGATTGTGGCCTAAAAATCCGTCACTCGGGCATAACTTTTTGCTCAGAAAGTTGGCAGAAACTATTGTCTAAGATTGCTGTTTTTTTTTTTTTTTTGCATATTGGCTTCGAGAAACCTGAAATTTTAAATTAATGCATTGAAAACTGATTAATCCTCCATGCTCTATTGAGGCATTGGAACACAGTGATGCAATAATTTATTTCGAGGAAATCCAGGGCTCCTAATCTTTACCACGCAAAAATAAGGATACGCTCGGTAATTTTACAGTGATTTTGAAACTATTTTTAAAGCAACATAATTTCCATATCAAGAATCCCTACATTGCATTCTCCCAAATATGTGATGATTTTTAGGAAAATTTTTTAGCAGCAATAAATTTCATTGTTTTGCAGATTTTTCTTACAATATCACAAATTTTGTTATGAAAAATTTGCACAAATCAAACAAAATATTTTTTATTGCATACGAATTATGCATTATTTTTTCAAAACGCCTAAACATAATTGTGGTTCGTATAACTGTTCATAGTCTTGAATTTTTCCACAAAAATGCCTCGTTAAAATGTTTTGAGTTTTATGAACCAATTAAAAAAAAAACTATCTAACATAGCCTTTGTCTTGACACATCCTGTACAATGCTCTCTCCGCTGCTGTGTTACAAATTGAACATCTAGACTTGCACCTACAAATTGAACATCTAGACTTGCACCTACAAAATGGCAACACGATTCACTCCCCCCTCCTTTTTTTTTTTATTTTTTTTATTTCTCCACCTTCGGAAATCAAGAGAAGGTCCAGATACGCCCCTGCATCTGTGGGATACAACCCCAGTCCTTGCTGAAAGGAGTCGCGCCTGCGTGACTGCCTGGTGTGGGTCAGTACTCTCTCCCTCCCTCCCCCCCTCTCACTCTCTGGGGAGTAAGGGGCGGCATTCGTAGTTGGCACGCGCGCGTCGCGTGACGTCACGCAAGGGTGGAGGGAGGTTGGAAGGGGTCCCAGTGCTCGAAGGAGGGGGAAGGACTGGATTATTTGAGAGGAGAGGGACGCACCTTTTATTGATCCTTGCACAGCAGCGCCGTAGGCGACGGGACGCCGCAGCACCACACAGACCACCACACCCCCTCCCCTCCACCCACAACACAGTCATCGAGCGACACTCGTCGCCAGTACTCGGACGAGTCGCTTCCGGCTCCTGAAAACCACCTATAGGTGCTTCAAGATGAAATAAGCATTTTTGAAACCCTTGTTACTTTTTCCTTTTCAGATTATTTATACTTTCTTGACATTTTTTAAACACAGGCGAAGCTTCCTAATCAACAATCACGCACACATGCTCAAAAGTTAACGCCGAAGGCAACAATAAATAATATTTTTTAAAAATTTATTATTTTAAATCAAATGGTTTTCAAAAGTCCTCTCTTCATCGCAAACGAACTATACCTACCTTTCAGAAAATTGTCTTAAAGGGGTAGTTCACCAAAAATTTTAATTGATTTGATAATTGTTATATTTATACGAGATATGGCTTGTTTTGTACAAATACGATGTGACTATTTTTTACCGTAACGAAATATTTTAGCTTTCATAGTTTTTTAATAGTAACATATGAAAGTCCAAATTTGCATAAAATCTTTTTATACAAGAAAAAACTGACTTAGTGAATGAATTATTCACCCTTAAGGAAACTTTCATGAGCTACGTCAAGATATGTATAAAACAGCAATTATTAAAAAAAAAAAACATTTTTTAATATTGAATTTAAAAATAAAAAATTGCAAATTTCCGGAAACATTTTAAAAATAAAAAATCATTGCACTGAGATACCTGAACAAGGAAAATAACTAAATTGTGCGCCGAGGACCAAGCGTAACTGATTATTTATCAACATTACAGACACGTAGAGCTGGTTTCCATTCTTCATACACTGAATAAATGATTTCAATCACTACGTTGGAAACCTCTCGGATAAATTTGTTTACCATACGAAAATATGAATGTCTTTGAAACCGCCAAAATTCGTTAACACAAATAAACATTACAACTTCGATGCTGAAGTGCAAATTCTTAAATAGTTAGGCGTCTTAAGAATGTCTTCCATTACTAGAACCATCTAGATCTGGCTCTATTGAGATCAGTGGTAGTGCAAAGAACAATCCAGATGGGATCGCGCAACCTATAAAAGTGTAAGAAGTGTGTAAGGTGCATACGAGGTATAATGATTAAAAACGTATAGTTATGATATTAGACGTCGTACGGTACAGCTAGTGGCCAGGCCATGTCTGTCTTGCAGCGGGAGATACAATACAAAGTCTACAGCAATTTTCATCGTCACATTTTTTATTTTTGTATTTGTACCTGATATTTTATTCTTATACCAGACAAAATTGCGACTAAATTTTGCTCTTATGAAATTTTTTTTTATCTCTCATAGTTTTTGTGTAATGACATGTAAACATTAAAATTTTACGGTTTTACGAACGCCACTACTGGCTTGCCAAATTTAAAAAAAATTGCAGTGATCAACGATATTGTAGGCTACAAGCTCTTCTATATAATACAAATATTATTTTTGTATTTTTAAAAAATTCTAGAATTTTATTTTTTAATTTCGTTTCAAATTTCAGCAATTTAGTTTTCAATACAAAATTTAAAAATAAAATTATGTTCGAGACATTACAGCGTACAACTTCGTTTTCCACTGTAAATTTTTTTTAGTTTGGTACGTCAGTTGGTTTAAGAGGCGTACATGAAACCGTAAACTGCAAATTTTGACGTTTACGAGTCATTACGCAAAAATTATGTGAGTTAGAAATTTCATAAGAGCAAAATTTAGTCATAATTTACGTCTAAAGTAGGAAAAAAATATCTCGTATAAATATAAAAATAAAACTATGACGATAAAAATTGCTGTAGAACGTGCCATTAAGAGACCTATGTATCGGTTTCAAATTTCCACGTTTGACGTGTGAGAACAGCCGACCGGAGCCGTCGCCTTTATTCTCAGTGCGCCAAAACTGGCATGCAGTGTTTCAATAGGAGTCTTTTTCTTATGGGACATACAGCAGAGGCCATAATATAATATTTTTGGATAATAATATTACAGTAAAGACTATGCTTCTAGTTCTTCGTTTTACGAATTTGTTGGCTTTTTTGGAGTTATTAGCAGTTAAAAAAATAATTTTTAGTAGGCTTCAAATTGATTCAAACAAGCATGCTGCATTTTTTAAAACTCTAGCATCATTGTTTCAAGTGTATGTTCTTTTCGTAGACAAAAGTAATAGGAATACGTTAAGTGGATTCGCGTGAATAATAAAGGCGTGACTCGTTTCAAAACCACGCACGCAATGCAAGAAGTGCGGAGGACTGAAGTCGACATAGCACGCGTATCAAGTCTCACCCTAGGCATCTAGGCATTGGTTAGTGCACTGAGGCCCCCAAGGCACCCTCCAAGCCTGTTGACTGCATAGGCCGTTAAAAAGCACTCACTGCGTCAATTTAAATATTTTATTATGTTCACTAAGCGTCAACTAAGCTCACAAAAATACTAACAAGACAACATTTTAAAATAGTTTTAATTGAATAAAGTAGGTAAAAAAAACAGTAACATATACGCTTTGTAAATTTCAACTTGTTCAGATGAGACTTGAGAATTTCAGCCAGTTCGCGTTTTCCGCTTTTCGGACACACCGGTAATTCAGATTTTACCAAGATACTGCTTTAAAATGGATATATTTTGTTGCTGGGAAAAGGGTGCGGGAGTGGAGTTCTTACAGCGTACTTCGCTCCAGAGTGCGCCCTTGACATATTATTCCACTGAGAATTGTTTCATTTGAGTAAGTCAGGTTTTCCCATGGCTGCGTAACATGCAAATTTTAAATTTTAGGCACCATTATGAGAAAATTATGCGAGCTAAAATTATGTCGAAAAAGGAAATTGTACTCACAAGTACCGTCTACAAAACTAACACTATTTAGGAAAATACAAAATTATGAGTTGATAATCACTTTGACATTCTTAATCGAGGCAAATAATTTTCTCAGGGACCACAGCTAGAGGAAGGAGCACACATGCAGACGTCTTCGGCTCCCAGCCAGCCAGCAGAAGAGGGATGGAAGTTAAGAATTTCCCTCCATACGTTGATAAAAAAATTATATTATATAGATAAAATCAGTTTATTAAGGCTCATGGCAATTATACAAACATATAAGTAGTTATAAGCCGAAATAATGTCTGTACAATGTATAAATTAATATAAGGTTGATTGCTGAAATAAATAACTTAAGAGGGCGTAGTACATAATCAACGATAAAAGCATTAATCAATAACTGTAGGTTTCTTGAAACCAATTTGTGAAAATTAAACTAAAGCAATCCTAGACAATAGTTTTAGCCAACGTTTTAAACAAAATTGTTTCCAGTGTTACGAACTTCTGAGGCACAATCTCTGACGCCGGAACCTGTTGCATTTAACTGCGCCGCAAGAGATTACGCGTAACGAATTATTAATTTCGGATAAATATTTACTCATAAAGTTGGTAAATACCATTAACTAAGGATTGTCATTGAGTATCTTATCCATATTGGCTTCGAAAAAAGTGCAGAAATCAATTGATGTTCACAGCGTTTATTGTCTACCACGCACTCTTTAGGTTGATTGCTGAAATAAATAGCTCCAATAATCGAGGAGGAGATGTTCATGATACGTTGGAGGGGGAGGGGAGGGGGGGTCTGTGAGCGAGCAGGGGCGTGAATTGCTAGCGATCGAAGTGAGCGTGAAAGATATGAGGATATGAGACGTTTTGGGGGAGAGGGAGAAAGGAAATGGTCGTCAAACGGTCAAACTACGGACCGGTTAGCAGTCTAGCGGCAGACATTCGCGAACACTTCTCGCGAGTGCGCGGGAAACGCGAGCTGAATGAACGAGGTATAGTCGTACGTAAACACTATGTGCATACGAGTGTGGGTCAGTTTTAAACTCGGATCTTCGTCACGAGGATTTAATTAGAACATTTAGTAGGGACGACAGTGAGCCCTGGTACGAATTAATTGCCGACGAGAAGTAACGTCGTAATAGACTGTGGTGATCGTCATGTACACATGAACCAGCGGGTAGCGACACGTGCCTACAAAACATACCGTATACAGGATATTACAAAAGGTAAACTGTAAAAAAACTTCCTTGAATGTTTAGGAAGTTATTATCCCAGACACAGTATAGGACAGTTACCATACTTCGCCTTCTAAATATGCAAACCTTTACAGTTGTCACAATACAAGTCTGGTATCTTCAGTATACATTTGACTGTTTTATAAAAAGGTTTAGGAGTGTTGGTCAAACTTTCAGGAAACTTTCCACACACAAAGAAAGAAAATATGTGATAGAGACATATGTCCGGAAACGCTTAGTTACCATGGTAGAGCTCAGTTCCTTACATCTCGTTAAATGGCATCGTAAAAAACATTTCGTACAGACACTGTTCCAATTACCCAATGGAATGTTTCGTTCGAATGTACGTTACTTCCTAGGATCACCGCCAGGTGGGCGACGTGACGGAAGGTAATCGTGACTGCATTGCGTCTCTTCAACTCACATGAAATGATGGACTGGGAGCACACAGTGGCCCACCTGGCGGTGAACCTAGGAAGTAAAGTACACTGTAAAGAACCAATCCATTGGGTATTTGGGACATTTTCTGTACGAAGTGTTATTTACGATGACTTTCAACGAGATGTAAGGAATTGAGATCTACCATGGTAACTAAGCGTTTCCGGACATATGTTCATATCACATATTTTCTTTCTTTGTGTGTGTGGAATGTTTCCTGAAAGTTTGGCCGTAACTTTTTGTAACATTCTGTGTAGGAGCTGGGACGTGTTTGCCACGTTGGCGACCAGTAACCCACCGGAGAATACTTTCCTTCTTCTCCCGACGAGTGGGCAGGAAATTATAGCTGTGTATTCACTGACGTGAAATCTCCTTAGTTAAATAATTACTATCATGGCTAGCCGGACGGTCAAACAAACAACTTCCTTAGGCATTAGCCGCGACAGAGGAACACTGAGGCTATCAGTTTTATTGTACTTTTACAAAGAAAGGTCCTTAGAAATCCAGTTGCCGAAAGCATTCTACGTAAAGTGACACGGATCATCATTGTAAGGTAGCACGTTTACTACTTACAAAATATCATGGACCACACAAGCACAGTGGCACTGCCACAAAGCGGCACAGATCAGCTCATAAAGTGGCAAGGCCCACAATTGAAAAGTACTATGGTAAGTACTTGTAAAGTGGCATTGTCCACACTTGTAAAGTGGCACGTTCATCTTGCAAAGTGTCATGGTTAATACTTGTAAAATTGCATGGACCACACTTGTAAACTGACACTGTCAACATGTGTAAAGCGGCACGGTTCACTTTGTAATGTGCCATGGATAATACTAGTAAAGTGGCACGGTTCACTTTGTAATGTGCCATGGATAATACTAGTAAAGTGGCACGGCCTGTACTTTAAAAGCGGCACGGTTCACCTTGTAATGTGGCATGTTAAATTGTAAAATGACATGAACCACACATGTAAGTGGCACTGTCCACACTTGTAAAGTGACACGGTTCGCCAAGTAAAGTGGAATTATTTACTCCTTCAAAGTGATACAGTTCACCTTCTAAAGCGAAATGGTCTACGCTTGTAAAGTGACACAGTTCAAACTTACGACATGGACCTCACTTGTAAAATGGCATGGTTAAAAAAAAATGTGTTTTATAAGAACGACACATCTTTTTCAGTAAACATTCCTCCGGGCAGCTTTCTGAAATTACAGGTTTCCTGCGATCTTGTCAGCGGGCATTTTTTTTACGAAGATAGCTGTAAAAATTAGCCTACAGGGTTTTAATGCACAATACCATGTCTTCAAGATTGTAACTGGTTTACAGAGTGTGTTCCTTAGGTGTACAATAGTACGCAGATACCAGGGTGTCCTATAGAAAAGTACTGAAACACTAGCCGCCATCGCGAACCACTTACACCAACCATCTGTTACGCGTAACAGCCTCGCAACTGGAAGAAGAGCGTTGAACCCTTGACCGCTGGTGTCCGCAGAGGGCTCCAGCGACGCCGTCCCCGTCTTGTATACGTCCCCGGGGAGGGCTCCCTAGATGGTCGCCGTCGCCTCACGCATTCAAATCTCCTCGGACAGGCGGGCGTCTGCTACATTGACGCGGTTCAAGGACGGGCCGGTCCTTTCAAGGTTCCCGACGAGGCGCGACGTCGTAGCCAACAGCGTCGCAAGTCACACGCGCACTTTCGCAAACACTTCCTCTGCCACGATACTTACTATGCTGCGGCGAACAAAATATCTGTTTGAAAACAAACCACTGCAAATTAGCTATGCTGCAAACATTTCTGATTATTAATACGCATTCATTAGCTTGTATGTATGTATTTATGTATGTATGAATTTATGTATGTATGTATTTATGTATGTATGTGTGTATGCATGTATGAATATATGGTAGTATGTGTGTATGTGTGTATGTATGTACGTGTGTATGTATGCATGTATATATGTATGCATGTATGCATGTATATATGTATGCATGCATGTACGAATGAATGCCAGCATGCATGTACATATGTACGCATGCAAGTATGTATGTACGCATGCATGTATGTATGTACGCATGCATGTATGTATAGGCCTATATGTATGTATTTATGCATGTACGTACGTACGTATGTACGTACGAATGTATGTACGTACGAATGTATGTCTGTACGTACGAATGTATGTATGCATGCATGCATCCATGTATGTAAATATGAAATTAAATCATTCAACGCAATTTCATCCCACTTAAAGTCCGAATTATTTAAAACTTTGCACACGTACTGCATTAAGAATCGATTACAATACAATAATTTCATAGCTATGACCAGGTATTCTCACCCATTATGAAAAATAAGCCACCTGGCTACGACAGGAAAAAAAATTGTTTCAAAGCCTTTAAACAAACCAATTTTAAATAAATCATTTTTTATAACTTTCATTTTGTTTTAAGTCTAAACAATAAGAAATAAAATTATACTTTTAAAAATTATATTATATAAAATCATTTTTGTAGCAATATGAAGTAAAACGTAAATTATCTTTGAAAATAAAGATATTGTTCAACAGCGATAGGATGTCACACATTTTAGTATAACTTGGTTCTTTGAATAAGCTGAAAATAATAACAGTAACTTAACAAAAATTAACTGAATGTAAAAAAGAAGCGTGAATCTACCTTTACGAATAACTTGCGATAAAAAAAAAAGCCAACTGATATCAAGCACCCCACGCTAGCCGCTAGTCACCCTATGCTAGCCACTAGTATGCTCGAAGGTCATTCATATGATACAAGTTCGCTACAAGTTAAGGTGAACTAAAAGGTGTTCACCTACATCTACAAGCAAGAAAGATGTCCTTGAGTACAAGAATGTCAGTGGCCAGTAGTTCGCTCGTTACCTCTCGTCCTGAGAAAATACACAGGTTCTGACTGTACTAATATGCCAACTGTACAGTAACAAATTTCCCGAGTCCTGGCAACGAGCAACTGCATAGCCAACCAGACGATCAAATCAATGTGAAATGGAGTAGCTTAAATATGTACGTAGTTATCAAATTACTCTACTTTGCGAGAAGAGTTTTTACTGCACCCAGGGATGTATGCAGTTCACGCTGTGCACGTAGGAGAACGTGTCTGTTGCAAAATATAACGTAAAGATATTTCGGAAGTCGTGATTTTAAAGACAATTATGGTAGAAATGTTGAGTCTTTGTTGAGCACAATGACTGGAAGCGGATTAAAAACATTTTTTAGTTCGCATACAGAAAAATCATACTGCTGTACGGATCAATCTTCTGTATCTTACACATTACTTTACAAAATAACATATGAACCGCTTCAACTGTGTTATAATTCTTATGTACAATTTACACCATACAAAATTGTATGCTATGCTCCCAGTGACTATATGTGGTACTAAAGTAGATAGTCTGTTCCCAGAACTCGTTAAAGTATCCATATTGCAGAACAACTTCAGTGTATAGTGTTTGGATTGATTTTACAATAGGTAGAACTGTTATTGACTTAAACAACATTAGTAAGTTAAAATGTAAGTGTATTAGAGGCCACCTTCATGAAGAACGATTCCACAAATTGCCTGTAACCGTTCGTCTGCTGATTTTCCTCAGCATGTGATGAGATTACAGGTCATCTAATGAAGTAATAGCTACGTCAGATATACACTATAGAATATGACTTGTAGGAGAACGTACCGAGTATTTTTCTTGGTTACCACTGAAGGTTCGCCTCGCGAGATTTCAAACTTAAGATGGCCGTCTTACCAGGCCGCAGAGCGATGAGCAGAATCTCAGCATATAGAATTTATTAAAACAAAAAACGGGCGTGAGTAATGTTTGCTCAGGAATAGCATTCAAAGAACATCACACATGTGCATTTATACACATTTCAGGGTAATCTAGTGATCTTTAAAGCTTATTATTTCGTGCGTCACTCTAGAGGCTAGAATGAAACGTCGTACGCATTCTGTGTCGTGCAAAAAACTCAAAACTATTTTAACGGAATTTTTCGAGAAGAAATCGAAAACTAAGAGTAGTCATACGATGTAGGGTGTTTTGAAAAATAATGCGCGGTTCGTTCGCAAAAAAAAAATATATATATATATTATTTTTTTGATTTTACCTTGTTTTCACAACAAAGTTGGTAATATTTGGGGTGCAGAAATCTAAAAGCTGTGAGGTTAATTGCTACCAAAAATATTAGTTACGATCAATGATATATTGTGGCAAAGCAATGTAGGTATTCTTCGGTATGAAAATTACATTGCTTAAAAATATTAATTTTCAAAATCACTGGATTACTGCCGGGCGTGTGATGACCTCAAAAACATTGTTAGTTCTTGCTAAGTTGACAGATACATAATATCACTGGACGCGGTCGCTTGTGTCGCTGTTGTTCTGACACCGGCATTTCCGGTACAATGTGTTTGTTGTCTGCTGTCGCTCGTTATGGTCCCTCATCTACAACTGCTACCAGGAACACACGAGGAAGACACTAATGCATCGCTAAAACAGATGAACTCTCGCCACACGCGCAGGAGAAATGTCCGCGTATGTCGAGTGGAACAACTCAAGTTACAGAGGCGAAATAGCCGCGCGGAACCATGCAGAATCGTCCTGTGCTCTCTTGTTCTTACTCTTTTAGCGGTATTAATTTTTTACGCCTAAACGAGACCAAATATAAAAAAATATGTCCGGCAGTTATGCTTAAAATAGTTTTCTCCATGTTGGCTGATTTTTCGTGGCAGTAAATACTGCGGTTTTTTCTAATTATGTAATTAATGAAATTCTGGTTAAGGGCGCGATCTACCACAATTTTAGAAACCGTACGATTTCACGATCTGAAAAAAAAAAAAAAAAAAAAAAAAAAAAAAAAAAAAAAAAAAAAAAAAAAAAAAAAAAAAAAAAAAAAAAAAAAAAAAAAAAAAAAAAAAAAAAAAAAAAAAAATGCTGTAATAGTAAAAACCATTTTAAACAGAACTGCCAGACAGAGTTTTTATATATGTACTAGTTTAAGCTTTTAAAAATATATAACGAAAACAGTATAAACAAGAGAGCATGGACGTAAGTAGTTTTTGGAAAGTACCCTGCTGAAGTTAAACAGGGTTTGCTTCGTCACGTGACCAGGTTTTCTCGGACATGAGAGGTCAGACCGTCTACGAACGACTAAACGCATGAAAGCATTAAGACGGCGGCAATTCAAAATATACCAACAAGTTTTATACAAGTTTTAATGCGATGACAGCAGCAGATGTGTAATACACGTTATTTTCTTTATTTTTATACATTAGCTTTGCCCCGCGAATTTGTTCGCGTGGTTTTCTATTTAATGCGATAATATATTCAGTACGCACACTTTTTTCGAACGATTGTAAAGCATAGTCTCTTTGAGGCGTGCAAAATGCAGTCTAAGTGTGTACTCCAAATTATCTGTAGTCATTCGTAAAAATATGTACTTCTATCTACAATATCTTTTAAAAAAACTAAATTATTCCAAAAATAAAAAATTAAAAAATTAAAATTACATTTTTTGGTACCCCTGTTCTTTTCCAAGTCCCGTTAGTTGTGCCTTATTTGTCCAATACTCGTCCAACGAAATTTGTGAACAAGTCATAGGATTGACTGCCGGAATCTAGAGGCCCGCGGTGGTCGAGGGGTCAGACTTCTCGCCTCCCTCCAAGGCGATCCGGGTTCGATTCCCGGCGGGGCCGTTCCCTGGATTTTCGCATGTGAGAATCGCGCCGCGCGCTGGTCGGCGGGTCTCCTCGGGGATCTCCCGTTTCTCCCGCCCATTCATTCCGGCGCTGCTCCATACCTCACGTCACCCCCCACCAGCGCTAAAGACCTCGATGTTAAGGCGCCTGCCTGGTGGCCGTGTGTTTGTATGAGTGAGGCACGGCGCCAAGGTCGATGTTGACCGGCTCATCTGGTGCGGTATCGCCTCTACCGCAAGACACTGAAACGTCGTGCAGTGGTATCGTAGGACACTCGCCTGACTGACACTTTCAGTGGTGACCCCATCTTTTTATTGGTGGAAAGTTTTAAGTAAAGTCCAATACACCTCTCTATTGTAGTTTCACACGAATCCCTTCAGTAGTTGTTTAGATATAATAGACTGAAAAAGCCGTTTTGAGCCATTTTGAGGTGCTCTGAAATGGTCTATCTAATTAACGTGATGTTTTGAAACTAGTATTCCGATGTCGTTGAAGTGTTTGTTCTTTTCGTAAATGCACACTTTAGAAATACGTTTAGTAGTTTCTTAGATAAAAGCGTTCTGCTAGCACGCTGCAACGCTGGTTACACGTCAGGCAGGCGGGCGCCTTAAGTGCTGAACAAAATCTCTTCACTCTTCTCTCTTTGCTGGAATCTGCAGTCTGTACCTACCTCAAAAGAGTCGAGAAGTTCGAAAATTGTTTAAAATACACATTTCGTATCCTAGATCGGCTTTCATGGTATGCGGTAATAAATGGTTTTTTAACCAATGTCGCACGGAGCGCGACGTGGTCTAAATGTAGCCTACTCTTCTACACAACACGGAACAGATAGTGGGCCTCCCAGTCAAGCTGAAGATTCCAATAGTCAATCCTGCGACATGTCACATATTTCAGTGGATGAGGGATTGGACGAGTAAGGTACACATAATGAACTAATACCGTCCCAAGAATCACCACCATATCGTTACAGATTCTACGCTACCGATTTCCAACACAACTATTGCCAGAAAGAGAATAAAACGAAAAACAACTTAAAATTGTACTCTAGAAATGCTTGAATTACAATTACATACATTTTGTTGCAACTGAATTTTTTTTTTGTTTAAACTGGCAAAGAAGCGTTGCCGCGAAGAAAATAATTTACTTGTCGCAGTAATAAAAACCTCCACCTGTGTGTGTGTGTGTATGGTACCTATTTATTTATTCTGTATGAAAAAATATTAGCATTGCAACACAAAAATAATCTTTCTACAGCAAGCAATAACAGAATTAAGAATGGTGTGTGATTTTTAACTAAGAGTTTTCTCTCTTCTGGAAATTGTGTTGGCAGACAATATGTCCTTTTTCCATTTCCGCACTATGTGATAATCAAATAATTATTTTGTCATCCCACTATTTTTCAGAATAAATTCTGGTGGGATGTTGGCTTTCATACAACTGAAAGCTGTTGTTTAAAAAGCAAATCATTTTGCTGCACTATAGCAGCGGCGAAGCGGTTGGTGTTAGACGTAGTTTTTTAAAAGGTGTTATTGTTATGTATATAAGGTGTAATTTAATGTCTGTCAGTCCTGCAGAAATAAAAATAAAGTAGTAATATTAATTGATGTTTACAGTAGTAGTAATTTAGGCTAAAACATTATAAGTAAAAAATTGTCAATTCACTAGCTCAGATTAATTAAGGTAACGTTTTTATTTCAGAATGGATTGAATACTTTCCATTAAAACTACACATCGCCTCAATGCAACGTTTATTATATGGGCCAAATTAAAATGTTGTTCGAAATACAAGACTACAGTTTTTTATACTCAGATAAAGGAGTACTTGTGGCAGCCATTCAAGAAAGATTAATGGTCGTCAGTTTAATAATAAAAAAGGAATGCACTCCCACAGAACCCAGTGCCTCGTCAAGTCTAGTACACATTACTCATCATTCTCTGTTTAACCCCGTGTTTCATTAAGTACATCAGCTGCAATGTAATTATTACACACGAGGCTCTTTTTGGTAAACTACAATGGTACCTAAACATCATCATTAATGACCAAAGTGGTCATACAGATCAGGAAGATAAGTATAGTGCTAATTGTTACGTTGGTTGTTTTCATACAACATGAATGTAAAAGTTCAATTGTGGCGTCGACAGGTTTCATGCAGAACACAAATAGATGCTAATCATGTGACTGGCTGTTGTACCCAGGAAAATGCACGGCGGAAAGGGTGAAGCTCTGTAAAATTAAAATAGCCGAATTATTGAGAAGAGAAAGTCACTTTGTTTCGCATAACTGCAGTTTTATCATCTGCGATCATAAACCGTGTCCAAGGATCACAAAGACAACTTAAAGACAAGAATTTATTTTATTTTCGAAGCAATAGTTGGAGTCACTGTTCGCAAACTGCTCGTGCCCAAGATAAGAGAAGTGATTTTGGTCAGCATATAACATAATTCGACGCTAAAAGCATTCACCTATAACTGTAGGTTTTTTGAAGCCAATTTGGGTCAACATTAAACAATAGTAAACTTAGACAACAGTTTTAGCCAACGTTTTAAACAAAATTGTTTCCAGTGTTACGAACTTCTGGGGCAAAATCTCTGACGCCGGAACCTCGTGCATTTAACTGCGGCGCAACAGATCACGCGTAACGAAATAGTAATTTTGAATAAATAATTACTCATAAAGTTGGAAAATACAATTGTCTAGGATTGTCATTGAGTAGTTTATACATATTGGCTTCGAAAAAAGCGTAGAAATCAATTTATGTTTTCAGCTTTTATTTATCTACCAAGCACTCTTAAGCGCTGGTGACGGAGGGCATTAGGTGAGTTTGGAGCGGTGCTGGAATGAAGGGGAGGAGAAAACGGGAGATCCTCGAGAAAACCCGCCGACCAACGGCATCGTCCGGCACGATTCCTTCACGCGAAAACCCGGGTACCGACCCCGGATCGCCTTGATGGGAGGCGAGTGTTCTAACCACTGTGCCCACCGCTGCACTGCTGGCCACGAGAAGTTGCAGCTATAAACAAGTACGGACTATCCTGCTTCTATCGTCGTAGTTGTCTAGTCGCAAAGATGTATGAACTCTCAGAATAATTTCAAGAAGACAGGATTTATATGTCATCTAAGTTTATATTCCTTTTGCTCTTGGGTAACGCTACGTTTGCCATACCCCAAAAGGAAATATGTGCTAAACACTAGTGTAGCATGCAGCTTTCTACTAAATTGTTTTACTATGAAACACCGAGAAACAAAAAATAAATAAATATACAAAAATTGTTAAGAAAATCAACATCTTCCTAAACGTGATGACGTAAATTTTACTTTAAGAAGCAAATTACAGTTTCTTTCAGAGTAAGCCGTTATATTTCTTTGAAATGATTTCAGTTTTAATACACGTGTGACTCCTGAAAATTCTGATATTGTGATTTTTTATTAAAGGTAAAATAAAATCCCATTTACATATGCGGAAATTCTCGTAACGTGTAATGTCTGTATAAACTTTTTACCGTTTCTTTGCAACAAACAATAGGTCTGTTAGCGCACAGCGTATATAGGTGATTCGGAATAAAGTGAACACTCAAGAAAGCCCTTATTAATTTATATTTTCTGCCAGTTTATATCTTTCCGCTGCATGTAAACATCAACATTGCCACGTGCTTTTATTTACATAGGATCGTCCAATGTTTACAACTACATTAAACTTCTCCGATACATTTTAGCTACAATATTTACTCATTAAATGAACGGGGCTGAATATAAAATATAGTAAAAAGTAACCTTAGTTATAAATACCTGCGCG
>PNEQ01023162.1:0-25406 GCA_003012365.1 Medauroidea extradentata
AATTTTTTTAGTTCTTAAAATATTGTATGCGCATTTAATATGTCTAACGAAATATTTTTATGACCAACTAAATATTTGGTACTGCTAACAAAATTCAGCTATTTGCCTCAAACAAATCGAGGGAACAAAATAATTTGGTACGAGCAAACAAATATTTCGTTGCCCCTCTGTAAACAAATGATTTGGTTGATTCAAACAAATTTTGTTTGCACCAACAATATTTTTTTCTCAGTGCAGGTACATTGCTAGAGGCAGGTACATCTCTCAGCCAGTAGCATGTAAGAGGCGAGGAACTAGTTCTCAGTAATACACCTAGGTCTCAGCAACACAACTGTCATCTGCTCAAAGAGTATAGTCGGCTCTCAGACTGCTTGCCTTGGAACACGTCCACGCTTCGCCACTACCGCTGTGCCAACTTAACGAAAAGAAAAATTACTTCGGACAAGATCATAGTGTCATTGTTACGAGACCATACTGATTAAAAACACTGAGCCCTCCAACATAGCTAAAAGGGAGAGCTTAGAGCTCGTGTTTTTAATGAGCATGGTGTTTTAACAGTGACCTTCCGACCTTGTGCAAGAGTTTTTTTTTTTTTGTTGGCACAATGGGCGCATGTGGAATAGTTTTGTAAAAATAAAACCGTTTACGAACACACTGCAACGCATTTTAAGCGTGTGGTAGGCACCATTCTTAAGGGTGTTCAAGTGCGATAGACATAATTTTATATTCATATGAAATAGTGTTAGTTCTGTAGACGATACTTGTGAGTGCAGTTCCCTCTTACAAAGCAATTTTAGCTGGCGTAGTTTTCTCATAACGATGCGTCAAAGTCTAAATTTGCATATTCTGCTGCCATGCGAATAGTGAAAACCAATTGACTTACGTACGTGAAATAATTCACAGTGAAATAACATACTATGGGCTACGTAACAAAACATATGAAAAAATCCCGCGAAATGTTTTTGTATTTTAAAAAAATTGCTGAATGTTAACTTTTTTCTGTACTTTTGCGATCTTTTTTTAAATTTAAAATATTACGTTGTGGGGTTTCTAATGTTTTATTGCAAAGCTCATGGGATGTAAGTTCACAGTGAATTTTTTTTTTGTTTAAGTAGGTCCGTTGGTTTTCACTATTTGCATGGCAGCGTAACAAGCAAAATTTGACTTTGACACCCCGTTATGAGAAAACTATGAGAGCGAAAGTTGTTTCGTGAGAGTAAAATTTACTCACAAGTATCGTCTACAACACTAACAATATTTCATAAAAATATAAAATTATGATTTTATCGCACTTGAACACCCTTAAGCTCGCCTTTGCTACAAATGAAATCTTCACCCCAGTTTCGACATTGCACTGCACCTTGCCGACTGGAATGAATTACCTCACCCCGCTCCAGCGACGGTTGGGCCCGGGCGTGTTTGTGTTCGGGGCGAAGGATTGGTCAGGATTCTTCAGTCCAAACAGAAACTCCGGGGTAATTGCAAGGTTGCTCACGCGCCAGACAAGGGAGGCTGGACAAACGGGGTCGCTTCGCTTCTGTAGTGTCGGGTGTTGTGTGCGCGGCGAGGGGTCTGTTGCTTAGTATGCAAGCGGCGACGGGTCGCAGGGTCACAAGAAGCAGCTATCCCCCCCTCTCCTCCGCCACGAGGAGTGACCCAAAGCCTTTCCTGACCAGGCGGGTCTGTTCGAGCGGGCTAACCATTCTACAAGGTCCTCGCCGGCACACAATGCCATGTGCTCGTCATCTGTATAATTGCCTTCCCGAGATACGACTGTCCGCCCGCCTTCGTGGTTATTGGCAGCACGTCATTGTACAGAGGGTCGTTACACTGAGAAATAGGTCATTACGACACCTCGCGTACAAAAACTTCCAATCACTGATCACGAGGCAGAGATAAAGACGTGCACGGAAAGCGTTGAAAAATAATTTGTGCCAAAAACATTTTTTTTTATAAAAATACAGTGGTTCTTGAAAAAATTCGTTAAATTGCAAAATAATTTCATGTTCTATTAAAACTTAACTTCTATCTTAATGGTCCCATTCTTGATTAACTTCTGTAAAGAAGATCAGATCGACGAAACACTGCTAAAGTAAGTACGCAAAACAAATCCTTATGTAATCGTTCAGTGTGTAAATCTGTGAAGTTTGACTGCCTGTTTGACGCTTATACGTGCCAAAGTATAATTCATCTGGCACGATGTTCTTAAGAGTGCGTGGTAGATACATAAACGCTGAAAACGCCAATTGATTTCTACGCTTTTTTCGAAGCCAATATGGATCAAATACTCAATGACAATCCTAGATAATTGTATTTGCCAACTGTATGAGTGAATATTTATCTAGAATTACTAATTCGTTACGCGTGATCTCTTGCGCCGCAGTTAAATGCACGAGGTTCCGGCGTCAGAGATTGTGCCTCAGAAGTTCGTAACACTGGAAACCATTTTGTTTAAAACGTTGGCTAAAATTATTGTCTGGATTGCTATTGTTTAGTTTCCGCAAATTGGCTTCAAGAAACCTACAGTTATAGATTAATGCTTTTAGCGATGAATTGTGTACCACGCCCTCTTAACTTAAAAGTTATTCGGATCTTATATTATATATGTGTGTGTGCATATATATAGGCCTACACAGGCACGAGGACGGCGATAAGTCTGCTCCAATACGTGCGTTACACATCGCTTCGCCTCTAAGCACATAATCCTACACTAGCGTACAGTGTTTTCTAAGAATGTGTTTTTCAATGGGACTTCAAGCGGTGATCCTGTTATGCGTAAAATGTGTGTTGAAGTTAAGCGCAGGTTTCTATCATCTTGTTATACGATTACGGCTGGTATTTTTTCAGCTAAAGCAGTGTCGAAAGCCATTTTCAACACTTTTGAGGCGCTGGCAATAATGTTATTGATAAGCGGGCGGTATTTTAAAAACGACAGAGACATAGTTTTAAGCGTGTCTTCTATTCACGTATAAGCGCATTGGAAATGCTTTTAATAGTTGTTATATGCCTACATGAAAAAATAATTTTCGTACCACGCCGCAGCACAACCCATGCGCCAGATCCAACAAACTTTGAAAAATGACTTACTAACCAGGGATAAAAAAAACTTGGGGTAAAGTAGCAGGCAGCGTGTCTTTAAATGACTTGTTTTCTCGGCGGGCTCGGAGGGAAGGCGATGTGAAGCGGGCGGACGATGCAAGCACTAGATAAATACCGCGCGCCATCCCTCCCCGAGATCTCATCTCATTCTCCTCACTTTCACGGCTGGCCAATCTACTGCCAGGGATATGAATTAAACGGAAACAAGTATTCAATTATATTTTCCCTGGCATTTATTCCTTCCTTTTCCCCGACGTGCCCATTTCGCGTCCTCGGAAGTTATTTCTGCGAGCGTTGCAGGAAAGAAAGAAGTGTTTAGCCCCGAGGGGGTGGAAATGGGGAAATAAGAGGAGTCTGGGAGAAGACGTGGGGCAGTGGGAAGGAAAGATAGCTGTATGGAATGGGGGGAAAGGGGAGGAGACAAGATGGCGCTTCCCTCAGGAAATACACACAGAATCCTGCAGCTTCTGCCTCGCTGTTTTTATTGGTCCTGCCTATTTTTGTTCTCGCGGCGGGAAAATTTTCTTCTTGGGAAAGTCCGATAAGTGTAAGACAGGAGCTGTGGAAGTTTGTTTAGTTAGAATTTATAGGGGAGTCCAAACTTCATGAAAAAATACTGTGCTTCATTTATGGGGAGGGGGTGTCCTAAGATAAATTACTACATTGGTCAACTGACTGTGCGTAAATTCTCAATGGTCCAATTTTTCACCATCCTACCTTCGTGCTGACATATATCAGTTTTAGTTTATTAAATTTCACGCACTTTTTAATTGAAACATCCATAAGAATTGTTCTTGCAATGGGGCAAGTGAAACAAGAATCACTGGGCATACATCAATGCGATAGAATGGTGTGTAGTACGCCCTACTGTGAAATTGTATATACGCGTGTGTTTTGTGTATTGTTTGCTATTTTTTCCTGATATATTTCCAAACAAAAAACAAAAGTATCTTACGAAGAAATATACGCTACTTCACAGTGAATAAATACGTAATAGAGATGTATAATGAAGGAAGGAGACATTTTGAGGTATTATTGTATTTCAGAAATGATGGACACATACCTTTTTCTCTGGATACTTCAAAAACTCTATAATGTCACTAGTGGTTGTAGAACACTGCGAATAAAATTGTTGCGGGTTATATATATATATATATATATATATATATATATATATATATATATATATATATATATATATATAGAATGTGAATATTGTCAGTGGACTACAGTGAAACCATCTTTCAGAAGAATTTTAAAGTAACGTATTTTTTTTTTCCTGGTGAATAGATTTAAGAGTATCGAAGGCGTTTAGGAACATAATTTTTGTTCTATAGCTATGATATGGTCGTTGTTTCGCGAGACGTTAGGTTCAAAAGACACTGGCGATAATGATAGCGATGGTGGTGTTGGGTAAATGTATGGGAAAATGGAGGGGGGAAGGGTTGAAGACGTAGCGGCAATCGCGGGACGTCAGCGTTCCCGCGTTGTGTGCAGAACGTGCTTCTGCTGCAGCCGCATGTGCTATCGTGCTCACAGGTACTATGGGCACGATGGAGGGTATAAGTGTGTGGGGGGAGGGAGTTGTGGTTATGAGACGGTGTGATAGCGCGAGACAGCCTCAGCGACGTGGAAACTACCGAAGGAAACCCCGCCGCCATCATGACGCTACCGTCGCAGTCAATGCAGGCATTGGCTACTTTAAGGGCGTGTCAGGACCAGAGACACCTTTTTGGAGATATTGAGGACATTGTATGCTAGATGAGGATGAGTTTTCATCCCGGTGACTGGCTTGAACCTCGAGGATGAAACTGCGGTGATTCGACATTGCCTTCCGCACGATGGGTATGAGACGACAACACAACACCCAGTCCTTAGAGGACATGGCGTGGTACATAATTCAACGCTAAAAGCATTAATCTACAACTGTAGGTTTCTTGAAGCCAATTTGCGAAAATGCGAAAAATAAACAATAGCAATCCTAGACAATAGTTTTAGCCAACGTTTTAAACAAAATTGTTTCCAGTGTTACGAACTTCTGAGGCACAATCTCTGACGCCGGAACCTCGTGCATTTAACTGCGGCGCAAGAGATCATGCGTAACGAATTAGTAATTCTGGATAAATATTTACTCATACAGTTGGCAAATACCATTATCTAGGATTGTCATTGAGAATTTTATCCACATTGGCTTCGAAAAAAGCGTAGAAATCAATTGACGTTTTCAGCGTTTATTTATGTACCGTGCACTCTTAAGGCGCCCGTCTACCTGCCTCTCAAACTGCGTTGCAGTGTGTTTGAAATACACGTTTTATAAACAACTGTTCCACGTGTGCTCACGCGGGTTTCGCACGAAAATTAATAACATTTTTAACCAGGACGGAATACAACTTTCAACACATCACATGTGTCGCAAAAAACAGCTATTTTAAGCCCTTCAACATGGCCGAAAACGGCATTTTAAGACTGCCGTGCCTCACAAGATTGTGGACGAATGTCTGCGAAACTAGTATAGGGCTCTGATTTGGACTTTCCTTAAATCTTTCCACCAATAAAAAGATGGGGTTACCACTGAAAGTGTCAGTCAGGCGAGTGTTCTACGATACCACTGCACGCCGTTTCATCGTCTTGCGGTAGAGGTGATACCGCACCAGATGAGTCGGTCAACATCGCCCTTCGCGCCGTGCCTCACTCACACCAACCCACGGCCAGTAGGCGGGCGCCTTAACCCGGGAAGGTAACTGAACATTTTCCTTCCCAACCGAGAATCAAACCCGTGCTCCTTGGCTCGCCAACCAGGAGCTCTAACCACATGAGCCAAGCAGTCGGACATTGTATGCTTAGAGAGGCTGATCCATAGAGACCTGAAAAATTCGCGTTTTCGTTTATGCGCAAGCTAGAATTCCAGCAACTATATGTCTGTATCACGATCACAATTAGCCGTTTGCTTACTCGACACTTCCTGGAAGTAGCCGAGCCGACACTTCCTGGAAGTAGCCGAGCCAATAATAAAACTGTAACTGAATACAGACCCATTTCACTGTATCAGCGAGCAGCTAGTAAATAGCTGTTGTTGACGCCATTTCACAAATAGTCTTGAAGGCTAGCCTACGGGTCATTGAACCCGCGAATTTTTCAGGTCTTTACTGATCCATAGAGATCTAAAAATTCTGCCAATCCACTTAAGAAGTCAGATTTCTAACTCTTGTACATGTGAGTTTCTTTCGTGATTGTTAGGGCCCGGTAGTTTTCGCGAAAAAGATTTTTGCATCACTTTGTTTCAGTGACTTACGTGCGCACCTGCATCTCTGCTATGTGATCAGTGATTAAATGCCGTAACACCCAGCGTCTTGAGGTTAAACCCGCAAATCACAGACGTGATGTGTGGCAGTTATCCGTGTATTGAATGGCACAGTCAAATGAATGATGACTCTGAACAAAAACACTCGGCAAATAATCTTGAAGTTGATGTGCAGGTGCATACGTAAGACACTGAAACAAAGTGGGGCAAAAACTTTATCGCGAAAACTACCGGGCTCTTAACGACTGTGTTTTTAACCCGTATGCGTATTCTTTTCACAAAGTTTTGCGTAAAAAAGTTTTTTTAACACATTTAACAATAAATACGGTTTTTAGGCACTAAAAAATTGTCACCAAAAATACAATTTTTAAAATTGTATATTTTGTTAACAATTTTACAACTCGAGATACCTCGGACTAATGTCCTTGAAGACTTTGAACCAATAGCAAACCTGTGTGAAAATACTTTATCTTATGTTCAACTGGAAACTTACTGAAGCTGCAGTCGGAGTCAAGGACGTAGTAGATACAGGAGTGTGGAGTCAATCCGATAGGTCGTTAAACCTTTGAAATTTCCGGGACTCCAGTGATTTATAGCGGAAAAATATATATGTTTTCTAGGTTCCAATGTAGCATATCCGACATTTTTTTTCGTTATTCGCAAGTTAGCACTTAACTCAAATTAGACTTATAGTCTTGCAAGGCTATATTCGAATAATCAGTATATACCAAGTACGCACATAAGCTAACTTTTAGCTCCTGGTACGTACTCTTTCATATTATTAGGGCAATTCAACACCTTTCAATACTAAACTCTGGATGCAATATCAGAAACTAACAAAAAAAGAGGAGAATCATAAACGGAACTATGAGCGGGTGCATATATCATCTTAAGGTATACTGAACGTTAATTAAAATTAAAAAATTTCTTCAAAAATGTTACGTTACGAACTGATTAAAACTGATTGTAGTAATAATAATAAAAATAATATTACCAACTTGACAAGGTTTTGAAAAATTAATAGTATATCATAATTATATTTACTGATTACATTTACAGGACACAAAGAAATAGGTATGGCCTAAATTGATTAACGTGTCTGAAATACGTTTAGAAAGTAATTGCTAATTCTTCTTCTGGAGCACTGCATAGACTCAAAAATAAATAAATGTACGCAAAAAATGTTACATGAACATAGATCCGAAATATAATATATTCTGTGCTACATATCACAGTAGACCTACACGATATTGCAGTGTAAAATTCGCGGACTAGATATGATACTGTGGAACGTCACAGCAGCTATTATTCGCAGCTTCATGCCAGGCGAGTCGTATTTAATTGGACGGTAGGTTTTGTCCGATGTGGAATTCTGTAGTAAGATTATTCAGCACATGCGCTATGCACTGTACGTCACGTGATCCGCAGTACAGAAACGGTGCATTTTCGGACCTATGTTCACGAAACGTTCTTTGCATCTTTTGATGTAAGGATTGTTGCCCACAATTTTGTCATGTAATTTTGCAACACTGTGTATATACACTGATCGCAATTTAGTGTGCAGCAGAGTAGTTAAAATTTTTAACTGCCAAACAGGTTTCAGCTCTACCGAGCAATAACTACAAAATATATGCTATGGTAACTTAAATTTCTTCTCCTGCGCGCCGCCAGAACTGTTGCTAAAACTTATAAAACTTATTGGCGTGGGGTGAAGAGGTTGCAAAGTAAGTTGGCATTTATTACAGCTGTACTTCTACGTTTGCACGTCAAGCTCTCAGACGTTATTACTCAGCGGATGTCTGGCAACAATGTGTAATGGTTACCTCGCAGCTAGGTCGTGACTTACGTTCAGTTTGACTCGTCTCCAGTGCTGCTATTGGTTCTCGCCGCGTGCGACGATACTGTACAATACTGACCCAACACCAGCTTATCTTGCAAAGTCTCACCCCCACGCTACTGCAGTACGACTCCACCCGTGTGTCAGCTATGTGTTTGAAGAGCGTCTTTGCCGTGGACTTGCGGGGAAGACTGGAAGATATACTCCAGGCTTGTGGTGACTGGAGCGTGATGGGTCTCGCTGGAGAAGTAGGCAACAAAGAAAACACATTTCCCGCACCACGCACCGCTGATCGCAGACCTCCTCGTCTCTGGTTACCATCATGGCAACCAACTGGAGAACTTCAGACATACGCACACTTTATTGTTTATTTACTGGGTGTTCTGCAAGCCCTCAAACATCTTCCCAGTCTTGGCAGAGGCACACGGGGTAGATGGAAAGGTTTCGGCAAGGGTTTATTTAAGGTAACAGCTGGGATGATTTCGCGTAACCCTAGAAGTGAAATCAGAATAGCTGAATCTAAGAATCATTCACGGACCCTCCGAATGCGAGATGAGTTTGGCTAAGATTTACTGACCAGAGAGTAAAGAGAGTATTGTAATCACTTTAAATCTATGTCTTAAGTGTTGGTGAGGGGTGACATAATGTGAGTGTGGAATAGTGCCGGAATGAGGGGGCGGGGGAAACGGGAGATCCCCGCGAAAACCCGCTTACCAGCCACATCGTCCGGCAATATTCCCACATGCGAAAATCCGGGGACAGACCCCCACGGAAATCGAACCCGGATCGCCTTGGTGGGATGCGAGTCCTTCTACCGACCAGAAATTTTAATTTTGTTTACAAAGTCCGAAACTCGTGTTATTGGTTCGATTACAGCCTGTTCCACCGAGGTCGATATCTGGTTTTCCACACCGTGCAGATTTTAACCTACATTTTCAAAAGGGAGTCGGCAAAGTTTTTTTTTTTTTTACTGTCAAGCAGTAATTAATTTAACGCTAATGGCTTAGAAATTAATTAAAATAAATTAATAATTGGACGGAGGAGTATTTTAAAAACAAGGCTAAGAAAAGTAGGAGAAAATTTAACTTGCATTTGCTTATCTTACTGATAGTTCAAGAGTCAAAGGAAAGCCTGTATTTTCAATATGCTTTTATTACGCTGACTTGTAAATATGTAACTGAATATTTCAATTAAATTTTCGTCCACTTATAGCCATCAGAATCATTTGAAAGTTGGCACTAGTGTTAAGAACTGAGACAATATAATAATGCCATAAATATTACCTGGTGTTCCCACCAATTATATAAAAAAAAGTCATTTGTTCGTGCCAGAAAAAAAAATAAAAATAAAAATTTCGAAACAAAACATTTGGAAATAACTTATTAGGGAAAAAAATTTGAAAGAATATAAAGTTAGAAAAAATTTTTTTTTAATTTGCAAAGAATTCCGTGTAATTTTTTTGTTTTAGCTGAAATGGCAAGGTTACTGGAACATGAAAGATATATTATAAGTTAACTGTCACACATGAAGACTGGAATGTCATTACTTATGTCTGCAATTTTGTTTAAGCCAAAAAATAAATTAAAAATCGCTGTTGCAAAAAGTTATTATACTAAAGATTTATTTTCAAAATTTTATTCATATTGCTACAAAATCGTGATTTCTTAACTGTAATTTTATTTAAGCAATTTTGCGTTTTTTCTTGCTCGTGCATTCCATGGCTGCTCCACCCGCATTACATCCATTTTGAAGCTAGCTGGGCGATATCTCAGGTTGAGTTGTCTCTCGTTCAAGATGCCCGTGAGGTGGATAAAATGTTACTATTTTCAATTCCGAATTCCGACGTAACCACGATTTTGTCGTCGTTTTGACACCATGCAAGTCTGGATACTGGATGAATATTACTAGCGTCGCGCCCATCATGTTGCGTCAGTAAAGCTATTGTGAATGGATCGTAACATGTAACTTTTCAAAATAAACTATAATCCAAAACAAATTAATTTTGTTGGAAAACACGTAGCCTAATTTGGCAACACTGATCTTGGCCAGAACACCATAGGCGCTGGAAGATAGCGACAGCAAAATGATATACGAATTGTCCCTGGAGGAAAGGACAATATTCTAGGAGGTGATAGCACTGGTTATTGTGATCAAAAAAGTTCATGTGAACATGGGGTCAATATTGGACGGTTGTTTAGATAGCCCCATTTGAATGCAACCATTGATAAGCTGTAAAATTACTGTTGTAATTTTATTTACAGTCGTGTTCCTCGTTTCAGTTAAAATGAAACTGTAATACTTATCAAAGTTTACATTTAAATAGGGTTATCTCGACAACCGTCTCATATTGAACCCATGTTCATATGTAATCTTTTTGATCACAATGACTTCTATCACCTCCCAGAATATTGCCCTTTCCTCCCGGGACATTCTGTATATCTGCCACGGGCGATGGTAGCGACAATAGTTAATGTGATAAGACAGATTCTTTCCAAAGTAAAATTTCCATGAAGACCTCTTAACATGACTGCGAGAAAATAAAAGATTAGATATTTAACCTACTGAAAAATATTGTTCTGAATGTTTGTCATGTCTGCAAGCCGTTAGTACATGTTGCGTGATATTTTTTAGACTGTTGTTGATATTGGTGTGTGATATTTAGCGGGCGGCATGTAGATGCCATCAGTCTTCACGACAATGCCGTGCGGGTTTAAGTGAACGAGCGCATTCTTTCCCGCCCAGTTTCTAAGAATGAGGGCTTTTTAATTATTCACGCGAGGCTGAAATAAACAAGACCACACAGAAGCTGTTGAAGCTGTTGTTATTTTTTATCTCCACTCGCCCTTTTCAGCGATGTTCGGCAGCGTAAGGACAAGCACAGAAATTTCTCTCGCGCCAAGCTGACAAAAGATGTCGGGTCAGGATCAGCTGATAAGACAGAAGCGCAGCTCGTGGGCCAGCACAATGGAAGGGCGTGGGGAGATGCCGATCGCGCGTCAACATCATCTGATACGCGTCGGGACAATGGCGTCAGCCAGCCAGGCTTGCCAACAAAACGCCGTGCGCCTCAGGGCGTGCCGCTGTATAACGTACGAAAATTTCCGTTATTTTTTTTAAGGTGGAAAATAACAAACTTGCTGGAATAACTTCTTTTTGCTTATTTTGGAACATTTTCATATAGCTCTTGAGATAAACTCATAAAACCGTAACATCTCATACATAACTACTACTAAAGGTGATTCGGAATAAAGTGAACACTCAGAAAAAACCTGCCAAAGTTCTATTTTCAGCCAATTCATATCTTTCCGCGCGTAACGGCTAAAGACGGGACGTGTCTAACCTCTCTGGACACGTCACTTAACGTTTGCGCGTGTAAGGTTATTTGTGCAGTCAGCATGAATCGATAAAGTTGAGTAAAAAACCGTTTATTATTTACATAAAATACAATTTTGTAGATTAAGGTTATTACTGCTTCTGTACTGTTGTATTTAAATAAGAAAATACACGGAACTATATTGCGTGATTTCGCTGCCAGCCAAACAAGTAGGCTAGTATGGTAACCATAGTTAATGCTGGATAAAATGAGGTAACGGCTAGTGATATTTTTGAAAGGTTAATTTTTTAGTGCTCACTTTATCCCGAATGGCCTATACTAATTTTTGTACCAACTTGTTACAGCGCCCTGTGCACATCTGTAGCAGTGCTTCATGGTTCTTGGCAGCGTGTCTTTGTTCAGTGGCGTCAAGTATTTAACTGGGCCAATGAGAGCAAGGTTAGTGAGAAACCACACGTCTGTGATTTGCAAGTGAAACACCAAGACGCTGAGAGAGAAAAACGGCCAATCACTGACCATGAAGCAGCATTACAGATGTGCACGTAAGACATTGAAACAAGATTACACAAAATACCCTTCACATAAAATTATTGGTACTACAATTACATGTACTCCATTTCATGAAGGTTTCGATACATCTGACAGCAACTTAAGGGCAATAATTTGTAATATTTTGTTGTTTGTGTCTCTACACAACACAAACTTTGCAGTACAAATGCTGAAATGGACATCTCTGGTAAATTTTATAGCTAAAAATTTCTTGCAATGTGCAACAATTCACAAAATACTGAAAATTATTGCCCATAAGTAGCTGTCAAAATTATCCAAACTTATATGAAATGGAGTATAATAACAATGAGGTAGTACGTTCATATATTTTTTTCAAATCATGAAAAGCTATTTGCTATTATGGCTTATTGTAAATGTAATTTCTGTTTCATATTATTTGTCAATTTGAGTAAATTATGACACGGTGAATAGTTCAAGTACAACATTCAACAAATTGTTTCGTTAGTTTCGATAGGGGTCGAAATTGAACATGATTATGAATACCACCCAGATCATGATTACAGGCTAAGCATCCCACACGTATTTACACTCAAACAGAGCACATAATTAAGCGCAATAACATCTTGTGAAAATGCAAATTATTTGACGAAATCCGTGAACGTGTGTTAACGTGAATATAGCATTAGAAAGTTTTCACGCAACAAATGCATAAGGACATCCGCATATGATTGCGTGTCTTCCGTCGGTTTTATTAAGTTACCACGATAGTTTTGGTAGTCCAAAGTCACAGCTCGTGGCTTTTTGTTCGATAACATAATATTTTGTCTTATTTTAAAATAACCTGACCCTAAATTTTTTGTAGTTTCTACGAACAACCATATCGGAAAATCGCTCCAGGCGAATCCTGGGATAAATAATTAACTACGGCCATGGCCGATTCCTCTTCCAAAGTTGTGTGTCGCCTTCTCAAATGACCTCCATGCCTAAGAGAAGCAATGCTCATTCACATTCCTTAAACGAGACTGAAAAGTGTATTTTATAATGTTATGTAGAAGTCATGGCAACAGCAGTCAACTATAGCTGATATTTGTACTGAAAACATAGTCACATATAGTATCTTCCATAAACAACGAAGTTAACGTATCATTTGATTGGGGACTTGAATTCCAAACTACGCTAACTCCCAAATCTAAGAATTAGCAAAAAAAGATATCATCGTGAGCATTTATTTCTATCAGAAATGTGTTACAAATTATTGTATTTTTATTAGTAACTAATACAAGATAGATATATAAATGCACACGAAAAAGGCGTGACCTATTATTGATATTTATTTTAATTTGGAGTTGGCGTGGTTTGGAATTCAGGTATCCAATGTTTCAGAACTTCACAGACAGACACATCTACTCACGTCATGTAGATGCATAAACTGACGCTTAATTCCACGGACATAATAAATTCCTCTCTTACTTGCGGTGTGGCAGCTTCTCAAGTGCTACAGATGAAAGCCTCCCCTCACCCTTACACACTTGCCACGAGCTCTGTTCGACACTCCCGCTGTAATTAAACATTTCATTCGCGGGCGGAATTTTTAATTTACTACGGACCGAAGGCTCTAATGTTGCATGCCAGTTATTTTACGGGAGCGTACACATAGCGTATATCTATTGCGTAGTATCAGCATATTTTAACTAATATTTGTTTTCTCTTCTCGCTGGGCCGCTCTTGTTTGCAAAATGACTTCCTGGAAGGTGAACAAATTGAACTGGGAGATGCTGACGTGACCACAGAATAGTTAGGAATACAGAAGTGAAATAGCCGGTAGCCTAGGATGGCGAACTCAGTCTCGCACACGCCAGAAAAATGACTTCGCTGGCCAGCAACATGGCGGAAACGCCTACCGCCAATCAGCGTAAGGCGGCTGTCCAGCTAGCCGGCAGCCAGGCCAATAGGAAACCTGCGGCAGCCAAACAGACACGGGGCGGGTATTAACAGCCTCGGGCAACCAATACGCGGCGGAATTCGCCCGGATAAAATAAACCGTCACGTCATTTCACGCCTCTGTTACGATTCAGTCTGTGGCCAGATGTTCGTAGAAGACGAAAGCACCTGTCAAAACGACAAAGCCCGTTATGAAAATATGAAAATTATGTTCCAACTTTACTTTGCTTACTTACGGGCTCATTTAGCCTCAGAATTTTAATGGAAAAAGTAAAAATTAATAACTTATCGGTAGATTACTTAAAAAAAAATATTACTACGAGACAAAACAGTATTCAGTATAGGCCTACATGAAATTTTTGGACGAAAGCTGCCACTCTTTAAACTTGGCTAGTTGTTCTATTATTATTATTATTATTATTATTATTATTATTATTATTATTATTATTATTATTATTATTATAACATGTACTATTAAAATGTTTGTTCGTCTTCTATGAATGCCTTTACCAATTATCCGATCACGATTTAACTTAGCGAGTGGTAATTACATGCGCCAGCGAAGAATTCTGTTAAAGAAAAACAAATTTGGCAAAAGAGGGAAAGGAGCCAAAACGGGATAGAGAGACAAAAAATAAAAAGAGGAAAAAAAACTTTTGTGAGTCGTGCGTGCACCCGCGAAGGTTTCTGCAATTTGTTTTCTGTTGGGGGCAAAACTAAGGTGAGCTGTCGTGCTTGCTCTTGCAAAGGTTGCTGAGAAAAATTGAAATAAATTTAGTGAGAGAGCAAAACGAAGTTAAAAAGTGATACGAGGAGTCCAACACATTTAATGGGCTCAGCAACGAATTCCAGGGCTGATAGCAGTATATAAACAGTGGCTTTGTAGTGCTCTCTTCACATAGATATGATATATATTATATATATATATATATATATATATATGTGTGTGTGTGTGTGTGTGTGTGACGTATCGTGTATATATGATATATATTATATATAATATATAGGATGAGTCAGGACGTAGTGTGTTAATTTTGCGTGGTGGTGATAGCTCACAATAAACAACGAGGAAAACGTGTTTTTTATATTGTCCCAAAAAAGTGCATATAGTTGAAATATTGCTACCCTGAAAATAGATTTTCGAATTACAAATAAATTAATATCTCAAAAACTACGTAATATTAAACAACGATACTCTGGGAACTATATCAAAAATGACTGTTCTTCATTCTCAGAAATTTAGTTTGTTAATATCATCGACCCATCATTGTTCAAATGGGGTGCAAGGTCTTGTTTTGTCTTGTCTTGTAACTTGAAGTACAGAACACTCACCAAGTGCAAGAGTGTAATAAAAAAAATTGGCTCTAGTCGGTATATGCTACAGTGAATCATTTTCGAAAAAATGGCGTGTCGAATTTTTTTGACATTTAAAATACAAGACATGTATGGCCTGAAACATATTCAGGCATTGCGACTGTCTTGCAAGGCGGGTAAGCAAACAAATAGGCGTGTCGCAATGATGCGATTTCGATAACTTTTTTAATCGAAGAATTGTAACTCAGATGGTGTAAAAGTAGGTTACATAGCACGTAAAGCGGTTGCATTCTGTGATGAGGAAAACTGTGGTATTAAAATAAAACCCACAAGTCTATGGCAACGTGAACGATGTTTTAAAAATCCCAATTCCAGGTAATCCCACAGACAGTTGAATCTGTACCGCTATGGACACGAAACTACACAAAACAGACATCCCATTAATGGCGTAAGTAATGTTATTAGTGACCTTACAAAATGTGTTTCTTGTTATGTAAACAGTGAATAATTAACATTAGCAAGGTTCGTGCAAACACTTTAATAAATTTGCTACTGATTCATTAATTCAGATAGTAAATATTGTACTTTGAAAAAAAAAAAGAGAGAGAGAGAGAGAGAGAGAGAAGTATTTCGTAAGGAAATTTATGTAGATAAATTTTTGTTTTAAAGAGTTATCTTTATTATTTTATTGGCTGCAAGATAGATAAGAGGGCCTTTGATGAATAAAAAGTTTCGCCATTTGACATTTATGTATTTCTCATCAAAGTTCTGGTTTCACTTTCATTTGTGAAAATGTAGCCTAATACTGTTACCGAGGGAAAAAAATTTACTGATATACTTTATGACGTCATAAGCATTTAAATGCTAGTTTTTTACGGCATCTGAAACCGTCGAAAGTAACTTAATTAATAATTATTCTACCCCGGACGTTTACAAAGGGTAATTTTACACTTTTTTTCATTATTACTAAAGTAAATAAACCAGAGGTTTACTCTGTGCCTTGCTTAACGTAGCCAGGATTTCAATAATGAAACCCTAATACATTTAATTCCTAAAAAAATTACTTTCACAGTTGTACTTCCTCTTATGGGAGCTGCCTGCCTGGAGCACTAATGTAAGCAAGGATAGGGAATTAACACGTTAAAATTATATTTGGTGTGCCTCAGAAACCTTTCTTGATATTATTGCATTCGGATCATAACCACTTTCAGCTTTGCACGAGGAAAACATTGCCACATAAATAAATGTATGGAAAACAAAAATATGTGTAGAATTAAAAAAAAATAATGAAAGCCCTTATTATTTCTTTAACACTTGGTTTTTCTTTACAATGTCGTTTCCAGTGCGACCGCACCGAAATTTATAAAAAAAAATAAATGGTGGCAGCTATGTAGGTTACGCTTGTGACAAATCCCAACGTACTTTAATACAAATTACAAATAGAGCCCACGATTTTTCTCGAAAAGAATTCTACGACAGTTTGTTTCAATGCCTTATGTGCACATATGAAGCTATGCTTCATGGTTATTGGCAGAATGTATTATTTTACAAAGACGTGGCTCATTTGACTTGTGCCAACAGGAACAAGGTTACTGCGACACCACACGTCTGTGATTTTTGGGTAGAACCCTTGACGCTGAGAGTTAAAAACAGCCAATCACTGACCATGAAGCAGAGATACATATGTGCACAAAAGGCATTGAAACAAATTGTGGCAGAATTGTTTTCGCTAAAAATCGTGAACTCTAGTTATTAATCCCAATAGAATTAATTAATTGTCAGATAACGGTCTACTGAACAATAAAGTTACATGCCAAATGAGTTTATATAATTTGAAACCCAGCAGTGTTTTCAGTTAATGTAATTACGTTATTGTATACTCCATGTGTCAGAGTGCGTGACGTATTTTAGTTATTTATTATCTTAGCACCGCAAGCCCTACAATTTTATGTTTGCTCTGAGGTATTTTATCATAATATTTGTTCTATGTAGTTTTTTTTTTAAGGAGATTGGTAATGGAGTCAAGTGAGTGTTGTGGTGCACGAGGAAGGTTGTCGGGATATAGCCGTGGACAATATGAGAAGGCTGGTGAGAATATTTGAAGATGTACGGTAGGTGAATTATTCAAATATTAACGCTTGTATGGACCTACGAAGTTTGGCAGCTTACGTGTGTAACTAGGAGACCTGTAGTTAGACAATACCCATAGTGTACCCTGAAACTGTCTCCCTGCCATTTTAATACTCTCAGCATTATACTGAACTAGCCGGGAAAAGGTCGAATTTAGTTTGGAAGATACATCACATGACAATTATTACAGTAAGGCTTGCTGGTGCACATTACATTTTAAATCATCTGATCACATTTAATTGTATAGCTGAATCTGAAGTCCACGTTAGTCAGTAATTAAATATTTAAAAATTTTGTTGCATGAAATTCTTCCTGGCACCCACTGTTCTACTAATTAATACTATGTAATGTAGCCGTGAACTAATTACAGTAAACTTCTAGTGAATACGTAGTTCCTTAGTATTAGTTAGTTTTAGTAGTCATGTGGTCAAACAAACAGCACAAGGCTCATGTTACATACACACTACTGCGTTTTATGTAAGGGTATCCCGGATCATCAGTTAAAAGATGAAAAAAAAATTAAATGAGATGGGTCTACGCTTACACAATTTATTTATTTATTCCACGGACACGCGTACAACAATTTCCATTGGTAGGTTTGCTCTGTTGCAACTACTATCTTTGCAACTAATCACCATTTTTCTACCACGTGCATACGAAGGAGACGAATGAATGGCAGGACTTCATAATACTATAATGGACTACGGTCTACTCTGGACATAAATTATCGGCCTTGTTTGCAGTGGGCGTGGACATGTCGACGGTTGTACCAACATCTGCAAGTGAGCCGGACGTCTAAATGGTTTCAGGCAAGGCTAATTTGCCGCATCAGGGGCTAGACGGCTTGGAAGTGAACCTTCCAGTGTTGCTAGATTTACATGAACTATGATGCTGTTGCCAAGAAGTTTAATTATAATAATAAACAGTCTTCATAATATTGCCCTAATTATCACACACCGTTTTAAAAACATGACACTGCGTGTCAGATTTGTTCACACTGACACAGTATTTTTTTAATTAATACAAGAAAACTATAAATGAGATTTTCTGTTAATGTGTCGCGTTTCTTCTGCATTTCTCCAGGGTTTCTTCTCCAATAACATTATACGGTCACACTGTTAACAAGCAAAATTTTCAAGACTATATATCAAATAAAACGACCCACGCGTGTAAGTTAGGACAATAATGAATCGATACTGACTACTCCACGATGGATCAACTGTCAAAAGAACTCTTCGGAAACAAGTATTTTGAGTGAATTTGTTTGACGGACACTGCCATATCATAAAAATTCAATACTTAATCAATAAAACTTAACAATATAATCCCCAGTACACAAAGAATTTACGAGCAAACATTTCTTCCCTCGAAAATTTCTTCCAATGTTAGTTAACAAAATAAATTGAACGGAGGGTGATTTCTGTTAGAGACAGATATGTATAAAATTAATTAAGTTGAGACGAAATTTTATGAAAACCTTGATAGTTGTTCGACCTCGTTTAAACCTATTCGTGTATTTTCAACGGAAATTGACGTGCTCTTTATTTAAAAAATACAGCATTTATGTTCATATATAGTATGTGTGTATATATACATATACGTATATATATATATGTGTATATATATATGTATATATATGTATATATATATATATATATATATAATAGGCCGAAACAGATCTACGTAAGAATGTCCAAGTACTGACATTATCGTGTACTTACTGCGCCGTGCAGCAGTGAGCTCCCGCCAGCTACACGTGCTCTATATATGGCAACACTGTGGCCGACGCAGCAGCGACAGAAGGGCAATACTCGCGGGACGGCGCGGCGGTAATGAACGGCAAGACGCCCTGGGGCGACGACCCGTCACCTGTCACTGCGCCAGAGAGGGCGTCTGCTGTGCGGGTCTGCCGAGCCCCCAGGGGTAATTATAGGTCCGGCGATACGTCTGTTTCCCCGGCCCTTCATTAGTCGCACACCTGTCATTTATCACTTCCTCCCACGTCACTGCGGCCTCCTCGCACGGTACGTCACACACTTCTGGCTGGAAAAAACACCTCTGAAGAAAGCCCGTGACTTTTACCGGCGCTGTCTCCCAGCCACTTCAAGAGCATTGTGATCGGCGCGGAAACATGTTTGTTTAACAAAATGCGCCCATTGTGCTAATATACGAAAATAAAACACACTTCTGACAGAGGCGAAATGTCATTGTCAAGACACCAAGCTTATTAAAAATTAATCTTTCGAAGCCCTCCATGATAGTTAAAACGGCCTTTTCAGGTTGCCGTACTTCAAAATATACTGACCACGTGCACGCCCTTAAGCAGGGCATTTTTGAGTGCTCACTTATCCCGAACCGTCTTTAAACACAAGATAGTGCCTAGTAGGATGGCCACTGTGATTGCTTACTTTAAGTTAAATGTCATGACAGCAAAATTGGTTGTTTCAAATACGTACATGAGATATTTGTGAAGATATTATAAGGCCATACACACTTTCAGATCGCCTGTTACATAACACGTGTTTTACGTCAGATCATAATCAATGCCAGAGAAAATGATAATAAACGTGTTCCTAATTGTTTCGCGATACTTATAGCTTTTACCTAACACTATTCGCCTAAAGTGAAAGTATGTTTTATAACGAAATTTTACTGATAAAATATTTTATAGTTATTTTAAAATATCCATAGGTAAAAAAATAGATTTTATTTCTTACATCACAATACATTACTAGCACACATAAACCTCCTTAGTAACCATAAGAAAGAACATTTTTTTTTGTAATTTCCTTTTTCAGTTGCCGTAAAAAATAATTCTACGGAGCTTAAATAAAACATTAATTATTTTCAAAAATTAAAAAATACACATTATGCAAATTAAATTGTGTTGATAAATTTTGTCCTATATCACAACTTAATAACAAATTGTATGTAAAATGTCTCAATCCCCTTAATAGCGCTGAAAAGAGAGAGAAACAGAATAATAAATTAACATTAATACACAACATTGCTGTAATTACATACAGTAGGCGTAATTATTTAATGTTATTTTCAGAAAATTACTATCGTTTTTATTCCATTGTGTGCGCGTAAAGGCGTATCATTCGCATTATTGCCGTTCACTGCTCATAGCCTATGTACAAAAACCTATTATATTTACAGAAAACGACAGCAAATGCATATATTTACTTTAGAAATCAGTTGTACACACAGGAAAATGTTTTGTATTTATTAAAATTAATTTTAAATGATTTTAGTCTCGTTGAAAATTTTTCGACAAAAAAAAGATTATTTTATGTAATAAAATATTAATCCTGAAGAAACTTAGTTATGCTACTTTCGCTGAATTATTTAATGTCTATAAATTACAGTAGTTTCTAATATTTCTACAAGGAAAGTACATTCAAATTGCAACTATGACACATTTCTATGCGTAAATAATGGCATTTTTCTTACATGTGGAAGAAGAAAGCGGATTGGGCAGAGAGAAAACATTGTATAGTCTGTCTCATATAATAATTCCGGTTTTGAAAGTGCTGAAGACTACTATGTGTACAAATTCATACAGTAAAAACTTTTAATTTTAATGTACTGCACAGTTTGGGAGCCAGTTGAGAGTGTTCGTGCAAAAATCACGTATGAGAGAGACAAACATTGCTTATTTCATGATGGCAACAACTGCAAATAGGCATGTGAACACAACTGTTAGACGGACGTTATGGTGATTCAAAAGAATTTCATACTCCGCAAGAAAATTACGCGCATGGCTAGTTATTTTAGCTCAAATAAGTATGAGTACCGAGAGAATGACGATTATTGGAAAACAGATGGAATTTCTTTTAAATATGCTAATGGAAGAATCAAATTAAATTAAAAGCAAAACAAAACTCTTAAATATCTTAATGTAATCAGAACGGATTTATTTAAAAACCACTCCACGTCGCTATATGACTAACCGTTAAATAGAGTTTTAAGAATCATTCCATGCCTGGTGATGAATCTCTACATTGCAAAAATAATTTTACGAGCATTCAAGGAGAACGAAAGTGACTAAAATTGGAGTTTTCAGAATTGTTAAATTTTCTGTTCTGAAACTTCAAGCTTAATCCTTAGGCACATTCAAACTTATACATACACACACACACCAATACGAGCATAAGACCCTAACTGAGGTCTTCGTCTGTGGACTATGCCTCCGAGGACTCCGCCGATACGCCTTTAAATGCTGTTTGGAGGACAGACACTTCTGCAAGGCAATTAGAGGACTTGACTATTCGAGGACCTAAATAACAAAACAGATTCGCTCTTAGACAAAGGGAGAAGAACTTAAAACTCACCATCGCTTGTAATGTTGTGTAACCTCTTTTGTACTCTTCCACCCAGGCGATCCGGATTCAATCCCCGACCGGATCACTCCGGATTTTTCGCAGGTAGGCTGGTTTTCTCGGGGTTCTCCCGTTTCCCCCGCGCCATTCATTCCGGCGCTGCTCCATACTCACCTATCATCCCCCTCGGCTCTTAGGACCTTAGCTGTTAAAGGGCCGTAAATTACAAACCTTCTGATAACTTAAAAAAAATAATGAAAAAAAAACATTGGTTACTATTACATAGAAAAAAAAAGACAACATTTCAAAACTTAAACTTTCAATTTTGACTATAAATAAAAACAAAACCTTTTGAAATTTGATAACCTATCACTTATATTTCAATAAATATAAAAAAATTTGCCTCTGTTTATTGATCAGATAAATTATTATCTGTGATTTTGCCATTTACTTTAATAACACAGGTTTCATTAGGAAAAAAACAGCAATTAATGTGTGGGGGGTTATATTTTCAGAATTACTAATACATTACTACGCTATAAGTGAGAACTATAGTTTTTTCCTAGTAATCCGAAGACCTTACACAGTCATACACTCATATTACAGTCCAAAGACTTTATTATATACAAGTATATATTTAAAGTTATAAGCGAGGACTGTAATATTTTCTTAGGCATCCGAGGACCTTACACAGTCATGCACACATGTTTACCTTCCGAGGTCGTTATCATACACAAGTTTATATTTAACGTTATAAGTGAGGCCTGTAATTTATTCCTAGGAATCCGAGGACCTTACACACTCATGCACACATGTTTACAGTCCGAGGACGTAATCATACACAGGTCTATATCCAAAGTTATAAGCGAGGACTATAATTTTTTCCTAGGTACCCGAGGACCTTACACAGTCACGCACACATGTTAACAATCCGAGGACGTTATCACACACAAGCCTATATTTAAAGTTATAAGCGAGGACTGTAATGTTTTCCTAGGTATGCGAGGACCCTACACAGTCATGCACACATGTTTACAGTCCGAGGACGTTATCACACACAGGTATATATTTAAAGTTATAAGCGAGGACTGTAGTGTTTTCCTAGGTATGCGAGGACCTTACACAGTCATGAACACATGTTTACAGTCCGAGGACGTTATCACACACAGGTCTATATTTAAAGTTATAAGCGAGGACTGTAATGTTTTCCTAGGTATGCGAGGACCTTACACAGTAATGCACACATGCGTACAGTCCGAGGACGTTATCACACACAGGTATATATTTAAAGTTATAAGCGAGGACTGTAATGTTTTCCTAGGTATGCGAGGACCTTACACAGTCATGCACACATGATTACTGTCCGAGGACGTTATCATACACGGGTATATATTTAAAGTTATAAGCGAGGACTGTAATGTTTTCCTAGGTATGCGAGGACCGTACACAGTCATGAACACATGTTTACAGTCCGAGGACGTAATCATACACAGGTCTATATTTAAAGTTATAAGCGAGGACTGTAATGTTTTCCTAGGTATGCGAGGACCTTACACAGTAATGCACACATGCGTACAGTCCGAGGACGTTATCACACGCAGGTCTATATTTAAAGTTATAAGCGAGGACTGTAATTTTTTCCTTGGTATGCGAGGACCTTACACAGTCATGCACACATGCTTACTGTCCGAGGACGTTATCATACACAGGTATATATTTAAAGTTATAAGCGAGGACTGTAGTGTTTTCCTAGGTATGCGAGGACCTTACACAGTCATGCACACATGTTTACAGTCCGAGGACGTAATCATACACAGGTCTATATTTAAAGTTATAAGCGAGGACTATAATTTTTTTCCTAGGTATGCGAGGACCTTACACAGTCATGCACACATGTTTACAGTCCGAGGACGTTATCATACACAGGTCTAAATTTAAAGTTGTAAGCGAGGACTGTAATGTTTTCCTAGGTATGCGAGGACCTTACACAGTCGTGCACACATGTTTACAGTCCGAGGACGTTATCATACACAAGTTTATATTTAACGTTATAAGCGAGGCCTTTAATTTATTCCTAGGAATCCGAGGACCTTACACAGTCATGCACACATGTTTACAGTCCGAGGACGTAATCATACACAGGTCTATATTTAAAGTTATAAGCGAGGATAATCTAGAGACTACCATCGTTGAGCAAGGTCATTATGTCTATTAATGATTTTAAATAATTCGAACAGTAAAAGAAATAGTTTGACAACTGCCTTTAATGTTTACGTAACGGTTTTGTTCACTCGTTGTGGTGATTTACAATCTGCCATTACTTTACAGTCCCGTCACTTGGGCGACAGGTTTGCGTTCCTGACTGCTGATTCAAAGGTCCGAAGTTCGATTCCCGTCAAATTGAGAATTTTCTCCTTTCTGGGATTTTTACTTAATAGGTAAAAACTAGGTGTGTTGTTCACCACCATACTGCGGAATGCAATGTCAAACCACCGCAGAATCATCTCGCCTAGAACGACTCCGATGAGTCGTGGCGTCCTGTGAGTTTCGAAGCGACGGTATGGTTGAAAACCTATCGTTATCATTATCATCATTCCTTTACATGTACTCTGATGTGTATGCACAGTAAATATTTTTTCTTCGCTAGTTGCACCATCGCGAAGTAAGGTCTGCACAGGCCCTACAAATATGGGTTGAAAAAAAATATATATAAATATGTGTGTGTGTATATATATATATATATATATATACACATACATACATATGTACAAGTTGTTCCGGGAGTAGACGTCAATAAATACGCAGAAGATAGAGGTGCCATGACCTACCAAATAAACCAAACTTGTATGATCTGATTCGCAAAACCGTTTGAAAATTACGATTTTTTAAAGAAAATATGGCTGTACTCTACTCGAAGATATTCATTTAATGATGGTGGAAAAAGTAATACTTTATGTGATGTGGAAAGAAATTTGTACACACCACAGATAATTACTGAATTCACATTTGAAAACACATTTCACGTCCTTGAGAATACAGCTTTGTGGGTAAAAAAATTACTTTGACAAAAGTTGTGTTTGGTTCTGAAAAATGTCTCGAGTTTGCACGAGTGTAAAAAAAACAATGGGTCCCACAAATGATGACCCGCAATTGGAAAAACTACCCCACAGTATGGGCAATCAATTAGTAAAAACCACAATCTTAAATTAACATACTTCGACGCAGTAAATGTGAAAACATATCGTCATGTAGAAGATTCGCACAATGGTAAAATCAGCAATGCTATCACTGGAATCGTTTAACGTTATAAAACGTGATAATTAGTGTGAGGATTTTAAGGCCCTTAAACAACAAGGTCTTAAGAGCCTATGAGGGTGAAATGAGGTGAAGTACAACACAACAAATATGCCCAGACCCAGCTTCGAACCGGGAACCCTTCGCACCGCAGACCATCACCTTACCGACTGTGTTACGGGGGTTGGCACTTTCATCAGCTTTCAAGACATCGCTGTCAAGAGCTGTACATAATTCTCCATTTCATTCCTTTCCTTCGGACCAAGATATCTCATTGTCTCTCGAATAGAAAAAGTATATTTTCTTGAGGTGCCCACGCTT
>PNEQ01023164.1:0-49941 GCA_003012365.1 Medauroidea extradentata
TTCGGACACCACGAGAGGTGGTTGTGTACCTTGCCACGGATATTAGCGTATTATATTTGTGAGACTCGCTGTTCGGACATCACGAGAGGTGGTTGTGTACCTTTCCCCGCATATTAGTTTATTATATTTGTGAGACTCGCAGTTCGGACACCGTGAGAGGTGGTTGTGCCCTTAGTGTGGGTATTCGCGTCGTCCACGGATTATTTGTGGAATGTCTAGTTGTGGCCGTCACGGGAGATGGACGGGCCCTAGATTTGCGAGAATACACCTTTAAAGTTTGCAGTGTTTTTTGACGTCACAAAGGTTGCACACTCGTGGGACTGACTAAAGCTAAATACGGGGTTCCGAAGTATTCAGAAAAGAAAGAAATGAATACCTATTATTTCGCTTCTATAACACCTACTGGAACAGTTGTCAAAATTAATGTACAATTTTGTCTTCAAATAAACCGAGGAAGGTTATATAGTTGAGGGCCGAGGTAATAATTTACGCAAACAACAGTGCTTTGTTTTATTTATTATTTTAAAAGTTCAAATTCTTGTAGAATTTTGCCGACATATCTGCTGTAACTGTTTAAATCTAATTGTTTTGTCCGTGGTTGTGATTATAATTTTTTTCTTCTTGTTGATTTATAGGCTAAAAGTGCCTTACTGACCTATCGTTGTGAGATTTTTATTGTAATGTTGCGGGAAAGAGAATACTACTGATGTAGTCTTGGTTAATACATGTTATAGGTTTGTTTAACTGAAGCGAAGTATTTTATTTCAAGTATAGTAAATCCTGAGCAGCTTGCAGTACGAGAGTTTGTATTGGTGTAAAATTTTTTTTAATTTACAAAAATTAATTTAATTTTCTCTAGATGTATTAAAATTATTAGTTTTTAATTTCTATTCTTTATTGGTGTACTTTAGCGGGCTTAGAATTTTTTTCTCTACTTACTATAGTAATTTTAGTGTAGAACCTAACATATTCCTGAACCTTTCACTTGGTTACTCCGACCCCAATACCTATGCTCCCTAAGAGCTGCAGCTACCCCGGTTGTTTGAAGTTCAGTTGGGGTTTTGTGTTACCTATGGTCGCGAAATATATTTATATATTTTATCACTTGGTGGAGGTGGTTTCTAGTTTTGCTGAATTTAACTTTTTTTGTTGTTGTCTTAATTGCTGATAGTTGCGTTGTTTGATACCTAATGGGTGATATTGTCGGCGGTCTGGCTGACGACGACGAAGCCCGTTACAATATGCAGAATATGTACAACGATATGCTAGCACCCAACTGAGCGATGTGGCGTAACGAAAAGACGTTGGACTCGCATTCGGAAGGACCGGGGTTCGATCCTCGGCTCCGGCCATTCTTATTTCAGTTTTCCATGTATCCCTAAATCTGTCCTTGCAGATGCTGGGAGGGTTCCTTACAATGACAATGGCTGACTCCTCCTACAGCTACTGGTATTGTACCAGATAGTGTCTCAACATCACTAATCACCTCGCTGTTGACGAGACGTAAAGTGTATAATGAACATATAATATTGGCAGAGTGCACCAATCATCGTGGCCGGTATACATTTGTCTTGTGGATATAATAAGAGTATTGAGTTATAGGCTAGTCTAATAGGTTTACCGAACCATACGAATATTTCACTGGTTTTCAGTGACAGTTCCACCTCGATTTAAACAAGCAGAGCTCCAACATTTCTTATTTATGGACCGATCGTAGCAAAGAAAGTACAGTTAACGAAGAATACAAACTGATGAATTTCAGTAAAAGGAAAAATCTCAGCATCTGCACCTCTAGGATTTGTATAAAAACATTGTACATCGGCTCTCTGTACTTGGTAAATGTCAGTGCAACACGAGCGGCTAGTGTGTTAACATGTCGATATATTATGGTCTTTGAAGTTTACAAGAATGGAAGCAGAAATACTGAGCGTGGTCTAGCTCGTAAGTTACGAGGATATCATCAAAATAACTTAGTTTCAAGCTTATTTTCCGTACTTGGCAGGACCAAATCTGCTGTTGTCCGAGGTTATAATACTATTGCAAAATCAGGTTGTATGTATGCTGCCGAGAAATTAAAATTTTAGATTTATAGGTAGGATAAAGAAGGCCAGAAACGCTACATCTGTAACTACCAAAATAATTCGAATAGAATGCTTCACGTAATTCACGAAACATATAAATTGAATGAAGTCGAGGTCGAAGAGAAGAGAGATGTGGGTTTTCTGACAACAATGGAAAGCGCTTTGTCTCCAACAAGGAACCAACTATCAGCAGCTAAAATGGCTGGTTTGGAACCGAACCTGATTATAAAGTATTTGTGTACTATGAAGAAAGATACCGAACATGTGTATGCCGTTTCTCGTTTGCTGGCATTCCCATTGTCAGTTTAAAAAGGAGAAAAATAAAAAAAATAGTTCGTACTTTAACCAACACTCAAAGTAACGCTCTTCTGGATACTGCGAAAATTCTTGAGACTGTGATTCTCTCGCTACATTCGATAGAGTATTTTCTACCCCATGTCCTCTTGAAAACCGAAGAGATACTCAAACTGTTAATTGTTCTGTTGACGGTAAATAGTCAATTTTACGCTGGACCCTATAGAATACTCAAAATAATAAAGCTCTCAACGTTAGTGCCAGAACTTACCGACCCTAGTGCAACGAACAGCAGAAGGTTTGCTTTGACTAGCAAGTCCTTGAAAAATTGCGATTGTCTTCATAACGTAGAGTTTAATTAACCTTTAACATGGATGACAACTTCGCTAGTGGCGCGCAGATATATTGAGTAATATATGATGTTGAAAGTGACATAATTTCCCCTGTGTTACTTAGCAACTACAACTTTGCCGAAAAAGAAGTGTTTGCTATATGCTGTACAACGGAATACAATTCACTGCAGAATTGTATTCTTAAAACTTAAAATGTATTTTTTTCTATAGATGAAACAACAGTGAAATTGAAAGATGAGTAGACTCTTTCGTTACCCTAAATCAACGGCAAAGCCTCCTTTGCTCAACGTGTCGTCGGGTACGTGGTCGGTGCGTACAATATATACATTAATAGCTAATAATTTGCGTGATGCAAGATTTGCAACTTTATTGTTTATTGCGAATCTTTCTCTGAGTTTCCAGAACATGTACTATATAGATAAATTGTTTTAAATCGTTAGGATTACAAATCAGTAAGTATACTGTAAGGTTTGGACTTATTGTTCGTCTTAGTGTGATATATTACAGCAAATTATAGTTCATTTTTATTTTCCTAGATTTATTTAAGTATTTTGTGGGGCACAAGAAAGTGTAACATTTTTAAATTTAATTGTATAATTAAATATTGTGTAAAGTTATTCATTATTATTTTTTGTTTACCGAACAGGAGCCTTTAATATGGAATTTCATGAATATTTCTTGAGTTAGTAGTCTTACCATCTTTTATGCCTATAAAGAAAGAGATTAAGGTAAACAACATTATTTTTCATTGGGAATTACATCTTGTATGATAATATAGGCCTCTATCGAACATCCATATTAATGTTACGATGAGTCCAATAATGTAACCATATATTTATGTTGGTCCTAGGTCTACATTGCATGTACAAAGTAGGGTTATATTTGTGCTGCTTGGTGAAGAGTTAGCATGCTACGGCTTTGTATGTGTTAAGATTAAAAACATATGGTCTCACAACAAGAAAAATAACAGTAATGAATGGACAAAGTTTTGCATATATATTGTGTACGGAACAGAAGTGTTATGTGTGTATAATTTTTTGTAGATTTTATTAAATATCACCATCAACAGTAAATTCACAAAGCTTTCACAAAGTTATTATCATCAACAGGTTTAGGGCACAGGCTACAAGAAATTTAAAAATATGTTTTCTTGTGAAGAGCTTATATTTTTGAAAACACAAAAGCAGTGAATATATTTTGCACTTGATGATTGATCCTCTGTTGACTGGAAGGTAAATGTAGATTAATTTAAAGGGTCTGAAGACTACACAAAATAGAAATGGCATATTCGCTCGGTTTTACGAGCTAACAGACTTGAAGATTTCAATGATGGCACATGTGTCTGTTCTGTGCTGCCAGAAGAACCGTCAAAGGAAGAACTTTAAAATATGAAAATTGTCAGAAAGACGATGCAAATCATTAAGTTTAATAGCTAGGGTCTTAAGTAAACCAGTAGTGGAGCTTGTGTTGTCATGCAAATACTCGAGAGAAATTTGGGAAAAATTGTGTACACGATTTGAACGCAGCAGTAAAGAACGACTGAATATGTTCATTGAATACATTTTCAGAGTTAAAAAAGATAAAAAGAAAAAATGCACGTGTTGCAAAATTACAGAAATTATTCGTGGATTTGAATGACGAACTAAACAAGCACGATGAAAATACTTTGTCTGCAAGTATATTGAATATTTTATCTCTATTGGCAAAAGGATACGACAATTTTAAAGACATTTGGGACACGATTCCTTCAAGAAATCAAAGCTTGAATCTGTTCTTTGAAAAACTTTGTACAGTGTAATTTCATGATGAAAGCCTTATTGTCATAGGAATGTACCAAACAAAAATTTTCATTTAACCTGTCCTAATGAATTGGTCACAGAGCAGCAGAATGTCCATGGGTGATACCAAATTACACTACTAAAATGCCAACAAATAAACAAGAAAATAGTAACACTAATTTTTTTTCACATGTCATGGGTGCATCGACTGGAAATTATGTAGACGCAAATAAATGGTACTGTGACAATGCTACTAGTGAGCACATTACACCGAGAGAACAACGTTTGGTCACTGAATTTGTAGTTTTTGAATTTATTTCCCCGGTAAAATATAATGCAAGGATGTATCCGCATTGCCAAAGAAAAATTAAAGTTCAAGTGCGACGAAATAATAACTGGTATTATGCTGAAACGAAAAATAATTTTGATGTCCCAGATGCAATTACGCATTTGTTTTCTGTCAGAGCAGCGGCAATGAATGGTTAAAGTATTGCAATGGATGACAAGAGCGTTGAATTTCAAAACAAATTAGCTAAAACACATATATGACTGGATATGTGAGAAATTGACTTTATATACTCGACATTCGTGTTGTAAAACTAGAAAAACCCGAGCGAGTTAATTTCGTAACACCATATCATACAATGCTATTATATTTCGAAAGATTTGGTCAACAAAACCAACAGCATGTTAAAAAATATTGTGAAAGAAATGGGCATGTATGTGATATGTTGTGAAGAAGAACTCTGCGATGAATGTGCACTGGGAAAAATGAACAAATTACAGTTCAAGAAACGCACAGATCGTCCAACCATTACCGGTGAATTGATTCATGCTTAAGTAAATTGACCAATGTGCACAAAATAGTTTACAGGAGCAAATTATTATGTATGCTTCAAGGATTACCTTAACAAGTTTCTACTAACTTACTTTTTTGAAGAGGAGACTGAAGTACATGATACAATCGAACAATTTCTGAATGAAGCTGAAACAAATTGACATGTTGTCAAGAAATTCAGATGTGATGATGGTGAAGAATTTGACAACAACAAAGTTGAAAAATTGCTAGCAAGTAATGGAACATAACAGTTTATTTTTCCACTTTACACACCAGAACAAAAAGTTTTGAACCTGGACGTGGAAATTGTACCATTGTGGAAGTTGCTCATTCTATGCTGAGTATGAGCAAATTGCCTAAAGATTGTAGGTAGAAGCTTGCAACTCTGCGACGTATATTTTAAACTGCACTGGTAAGTGTGGCTTGCTGGAGAATGTGTAGTTTTTATATAAATCCACTTCAATTTACATCAATCAAAAACATTTATTATAGTAGCACAATTGTCCTGCTTATCACTTAACTTACATCTGTACGGTGGCTTAAACTGTTGTTATAAGCAATGAAGTTGTACCCCACACATTCTGAGTGACAGATACAATGGTCTGCAACCTTTTACTAATTATTAAAAAACATATTGGTTACAATGTTGCTATAGTAATTCAATTTTTTAATTTGTTTGGATTTTTTTCGGAATGGTTTGATAATTTTCTGGATTCTACGGTGAGGTTACTTTTCTTCTTTGGGATATTTTTGGTAATATTTAGACAGATGTATCAAATTACAAACCTCAAGATCATGGTCAACTTCAAAATGGCCGCCGTGATGTCATTCAAGAGGGTGGGTGGCGACACCCCTCGATTCCCCGGCAAAGTAAACGTATTCATATTAATAACATTATTGTCGACGTGACGGTTTCTCGTCCGCTAGTATTGCATGTTCGATGTCGAACAATATGGCAGAACATTTGAGTTGCCCTCGAATAACGACGCTGGCAGCAGTGTTTGAGAGAGACAGAGCCTGGGAGTTAGGTGTAAGACTGCAGATGATACTGACAAGCTGCATGCCTCGCAGACACGTAGCCAACAAACAGTAGCAGCAAGACATCCACGCATTATTTCAGCTAGCAGGAATACCACGACTGCTTCGCCTGTGGTGTTTGTCTCCACATAGGATTTCCGCTGAAAGTGAGTGCATCGGTCTGTTCGTATATCTGCACTGTCGCGCCTGATATGTCGCCATCAGCGGATGCGTGTTATCGTGTCGCATACTGTACCATTAGGACATTGAAGTCGTCTGCGACTATTTTCATTGTGTGTCTCCATACTGATGATACACCACTCGATACTGTACCGTTTCTATGAAGAAATACGTTGGGTCGGGCAGGTTGTGTGACTTTATTGTTGAAATATAAACAGGTGTCAGGTTTTTATAGGGTTTGCAACAAATGTTCAAGGTTTTAAACACATTAAACAACAAATATGGGTTTTAAAGCATTAAAAGTAAACATCTAAACGCATTTAAACAAATTTTGTGACAATTTTATTATTTTTATATTTTCGAATTCTTTTTCTTCACAGACTTTTCTGCACCGACAATAATGTATTTATAAATGCAACCCAGACGTGCCTGGGCCGATAGAAATGTATTTAAAAACGTGACCAATACTTGCCGGCACCGACAGGAAAGTATTTATAAATGTAACCCAGACTTATCTGCACCGACAATAATGTATTTATAAATGATACCAGGACTTGCCTGCACCGATAGAAATGTATTTAAAAACGTTACCAATACTTGTAGGCACCGACAGGAAAGTATATATAAATGTAACCCAGACTTTTCTGCACCGACAATAATGTATTTATAAATGTAACCCAGACTTGCCTGCACCGATAGAAATGTATTAAAAAACGTGACCAATACTTGCCGGCACTGACAGGAAAGTATTTATAAATGTAACCCAGACTTGTCGCACCGATAGGAATGTATTTAAAAATGTATACCACACTTTTCTGCACCGACAATAATGTATTTATAAATGTAACCCAGACTTGCCTGCACCGATAGAAATGTATTTTAAAACGTGACCAATACTTGCCGGCACCGACAGGAAAGTATATATAAATGTAACCCAGACTTGTCGCACCGAAAGGAATGTATTTAAAAATGTATACCACACTTTTCTGCACCGACAATAATGTATTTATAAATGTAACCCAGACTTGCCTGCACCGATAGAAATGTATTTAAAAACGGGACCAATACTTGCCGGCACTGACAGGAAAGTATTTATAAATGTAACCCAGACTTGTCGCACAGATAGAAATGTATTTAAAAATGTAACCCAGACTTTTCTGCACCGACAATAATGTATTTATAAATGTAAACAAAACTTGCCTGCACCGATAGAAATGAATTTAAAAACGTGACCAATACTTGCCGGTACCGAAAGGAAAGTATATATAAATGTAATCCAGACTTGCCTGCACCGATAGGAATATATTTAAAAACGTGACCCATACTTGCCGGCACCGACAGGAAAGTATATATAAATGTAACCCAGACTTGCCGCACCGACAATAATGTATTTATAAATGTTACCTAGACTTGCCTTCACCGATAGGAATATATTTAAAAACGTGACCAATACTTGCCGGCACCGACAGGAAAGTATACATAAATGTAACCCAGACATGCCGCACCGACAATAATGTATTTATAAATGTTACCTAGACTTGCCTGCACCGATAGGAATATATTTAAAAACGTGACCCATACTTGCCGGCACCGACAGGAAAATATATATAAATGTAACCCAGACTTGCCGCACCGACAATAATGTGTTTATAAATGTTACCTAGACTTGTCGGCAACGAGAGTAACGTATTTATAAATGTTACCAAGACTTGCCTGCACCGATAGAAATGTATTTAAAAACGTGACCAATACTTGCCGCACCGACAGGAAAGTATATATAAATGTAACCCAGACTTGTCGCACTGATATGAATGTATTTAAAAATATATACCACACTTTTCTGCACCGACAATAATGTATTTATAAATGTAACCCAGACTTGACTGCACCGATAGAAATGTATTTAAAAACGTGACCAATACTTGCCGGCAGTGACAGGAATTTATATATAAATTTAACCCAGATTGTCACACCGATAGGAATGTATTTAAAAACGTAACACAGAATTTTTTGCACCGACAATAATATATTTATAAATGTAACCCAGACTTGCCTGCACCGATAGAAATGTGTTTAAAAACGTGACCAATACTTGCCGGCACCGACAGGAAGGTATTAATAAATGTAACCCAGACTTGCCGCACCGACAATAATCTATTTACAAATGTTACCTAGACTTGTCGGCAACGAGAGGAACGTATTTCTAAATGTTACCAAGACTTGCCTGCACCGATATAAATGTATTTAAAACGTGACCAATACTTGCCGGCACTGACAGGAATGTATTTATAAATGTTATCCAGACTTGTCGCACCGACAATAGTGTATTTATAAATGTTACTAAGACTTGTCGGCAACGAGAGGAATGTATTTATTAATGTAACGGAGACTTGCCTGCACCGTTAGGAATGTATTTAAAAACGCGACCAATACTTGCCGGCACCGGCAATAATGTATTTATAAATGTTACCAAGACTTGTCGGCAACGAGAGGAATGAATTTATAAATGTAACGGAGACTTGTCAGCACCGACAGGAATGTGGTTGCCTGGCCTTGGGTCACACCCTGATATTTCCTAAGTGTAAATTCAGACATCATTTCTACATCGCGTGATTCTCCACGAAAAAAATGGCCAGAGATACAAAATACTTTACCTGCAATCAATTACTTAAAATAGTATGTGACCTGATATTTGTAGAAATGTAATTTTTTTGTCAAAATATATTCTAAATGTTACTGAGAACTCAGCACCGTTCCCCAAATTATCCGCAAACTTGTGTGCATAAAATCATTTCTTTGGATAATGGAGGCTAGGAGGAATTTAAATCTAAGCATTCACCTATGATATGTCACTAGTGGCCTTCAGAAGAAGAACGTGGTCGGTTGTTGCTTTTTAGTAGACAGATGGCACAGTAGTGTACACATCAATTATTTCTTAATTTAAAGTAAATACATACTTGCTGTGTTAAAATACTCTATTGTAATATCACACACGGTATTTCAATACTACAAACGTGACAGTAATGGTAAGGCTATATTTAAATTCGCCTCACATACTTTAAACAATTTGTATGGAACAAATTCACTCGCTACGGTTTTTTTAGAATGCATACACCGTACTTTTAATATGCGAAAATTCTGTACACATGTAAAATTACATATCTCTTTCTAAACAGAATTCTCCACGAGCGGAATGATAGTAGAAATGACAAAGGAATTATTAAGAAATAATTGCTGCTGAAGCAAACCTTAAAACTGTTTTTTTTCTAAATAAAATTCATTAGTAGATATGGGAAATTTATGTATTTCACTAGCACATTAGTATCGAAGATTTAAAGAATGGTAGAAAAGAGACAGCTACCATAATAAAAAACACATTTCAGCATTCATTCGCTAAATACAAGCATCGATATTGTGTTCGCTAGCTTCTTTAAATATTGACGTCATAGAGCTTCGTTTATCCCACGCTTCCACAGAAATGTAACGAAAAACGCAGCGCTAAAGGGTTTGTACTCACTTGTTACGGTACATGATTCCTTAGCACCACGCACATATCACAACACCCTGGACGAGTTCGTACTCAGGCAGAGGGGCTCCTTCTATAACCTTTCAGAACACCGGAAGCAAGCGTGCTTTCTACTTTTCCAACATGTTGGAAACACGTTAATCGAGAAATGATGTGCCATTACATGACCCGATAACCCGCTGAAACTAGGACAGTGGTAGTTATCGTGTATTGGAAAGAAGGGAAATGTCAATTTAAACAAATACTGCAATCTAAGCAAGTATTACTTGACAGTAAATAAACACACTAGTAAAAAGTTGCAACAATTTTACCATTTATGGTATGGAGTGAACAATTTAGTTGTGATTTTATATGTTTAATGAGCTTTTTATACAACTGTGTAAATGCATCTGTTCACCAGATCTATTTCATATAATTGTAGTGCATTCGCTATGCTACTCTTGTTGTATTACAGTTATTGGTGCAGTTAGTTTCACAAACTTACCACTGTAGAACATAACCTGCCGTAGTAACATTTGTTACCATAGTATTCTTGTGTGTTACATTAAGAGGTACTACTATCGAAACATGTGGAGAGAGATGTCAAGTGCTCACAGAATCAGTACCTGCAGGTGAGAGAACAAACAGGAAGAAGGGCAATACTTATTTCGCGTTGTTGTAAGGTTGTGACGTTTTGCTAGCCCGTGGGCCTAATCTGGAGCTGCACTCACACGCGAGTAGCTCGAACCATACGAGAACCCTCGTATACGTCCAGACCGTGCGAGTTGGTACTCTCTCGGTAGGCACCGTTCACCTTCACAACTCCCATACGTCGAGTGTAATAAATAGACAACATGGCCGCCATGGCAAACGCCACTTCCTTATAAAGGGAGCTTGACGACACACGTGGACTATAAGAATTATGTCTTTGCGAGTAACACGATAAAAGAGCAGTACAAAATTACTGAGGCTGAAAGCTATAAGGTAATTTTAACAAAAGGAAAATATAACAATTGACTTAAATACCTTGATAACTGAATAAGCAGTATGGTATATGGGAGGCGAGTTGTAGCCGAGCCCTCGTAGCTTAGTTGTTAGAGCGGCCGACATTGGAACGAATGATTCCGGGTTCGAGTCCCATGTCTGGCTGGGTGTAAAATTTGTGTTTGTCCGTTCAAGTCTATTCAGTTGTCGAAGTCAAGAAAAGTGACACAACTGGGGATTGTCTAGTAATGAAGTTGTAAAGGGGAGATGTTTGGATCGTTGGTGGCATTTAGACCTCGCCGATGAGCATAATATTTTCTATAATAAAACAAAAAAGTGGTCAAAATTGCAGCATCATAACTAAACCTTTTAATTGCCGTGAGTTCATAACTCGGTCAAGGCAAATAGAATGTTTTTACATGGTTGTATTCTTTTTTTTTTCTTGATATTGAAAATTCGATTCAAACTAAAATTTTTAGGAATTATAAATGTGTGGGATTGTTAATGTTTTAGTTTTAGTTACTTGTGCTACATTGTTTACAGCATAAACTATAGGTCCACGCACTGTTCAGGATTGTTAAATTTTAATGCTTCTACCATTAGGAGAAAAATAATAACGGTAAATATGCTGTGATAAAGTATATAGCAATAAAACGTATTATATTTACAAGGTATGCAGTTCATTGATGTTTTTATTTCCCTAAATGTTGTGGAAGCTCTGCGTAGTATATGCTCTTGTCTCTCTCCCAGTTATATACTTACTGCCAGTTTGTGGTAAGCATAGTATTTTGTGTCTGATATTACAGTGTGTGCGTCCAGCATGTCAGTTGTGCAAAAACATATTAAAATTTTTGGAAAATCGATTACAAGAAAAAACTTGGTATGTAACTATAGGGGTTTCTCGCATGTTTTTCATAACTGTGATGCGTGTTTACAAACCGGGAAAATTTATTTTTAGAAAAACCATACAGTTTATAAGAGATAAAATTAAATTAAATAAACAACACTAAAATTGGTTGTAATAAAACTTTAATTCATTATGATTCAAATAAACTAACTCGGCTCCTACATTTCAGTGTGTAGTTAGTGATGTGATGTATGTAATAGACAGAAAAATATTTGATGTGAATGTACTTCCATCCTTACAATACGTCTTTAGAATAGGTTGTAAAATCTACAAGAAGTGATGTAAGAATCTGCTTTTTACGGTCGGGAATTACTCCGCATAACTAAGACATTAAAAGTATTTTACTTTGCCAAACCGAGTTTTTCTCTGTGAGAAATACTAAACTTCATGGTATCACTACTTTAAACTGCATAACATAAGTTATGTGTCATATATCTAATGAAGGAAAGAACCGATAGCTATATCTGAGACTTATTTCAACCTCTGAGATTCCAAGTAAAGCTAATCCAACTGTCTTGTAAATCGCAAACAATCCCACAGCTATAGAAGTTACACATCGCGTCAATGAACAACAATATTTAACATTGGTGGTACAAGGAGCAGTAGTACTTTCTGCAATGGCGTCTACAATATGCAGATATACTTGTCTTCAAGCACTAAAAAAATACTAGCTAACCTCGACACGGACCTCTTCACTGCCTGTCTTAGTCGCAGAATACTTAGACGAAACAATGATGGCAAAAACCTCGGTCCTGTTATTAGGACGGCACCTTATAAATAAGTTATAAAATCGGAGATACATTTACATCCGGTTAGTTCGAAAATGTCACGGTCAGATATTTTCCTCTAAAGCTATGCCGTTGATGTATTAGATTACGCCAATGAACAAGAAACCGTGACTAATCTACAGCCCCACTAAGTAAATTATATAGATAATCTGTATCATAACAAAATACAATTACAATAGAATAAAACAAAATAATACGTTAATAAATGTATGTATAGTCTGAATACTGATTAGAGTGTGTGTAACAATGATAATGGCAACGATACCGGGCGAATAAAGAAATAGAGAAATAAATTCCACAAATTCACAAAATGGTCATTTCTTCATACATTTCTGTAATAAAATACTTACTCACATACGAATATTTGCTCTATATTAAAATAATGTAACATGTTGCTTAATGTCAACTATGAAATGAACCAAATTCATAAAAGATTCCCATTTCACACACCAAATTCTCTGTCAACACTGGGACAAAAAGCTGTAAAACAATAGTATAAATGTCCTTCATATAGACTAAAATATTAAAATCTTTAGTACAACAACTATCTACTATTGGCTAGGTTGGTCATAGGTACGACGTAAAATTTTGTATCTGGCAAAAAGTGCCTGAAAAATGCAAAGAATCTTATAAATAAACTATTTACTAGCCACTATGTATATTTGTTTACAATGAAGCATTTAAATGTGGTGATGACCGAGTGATCAGCGTATTGGTCGTTCTGTTCCAGTTTTCCTAATTTCAAATCCCCACAGTGTAAAATTTTCACAAATAATTTTAATTGCATTAATAATTTATGTGAATTTACTGTCAAATTACGAAGTTATGTTACACTTCTACTTGTAAAAAGATAAGTTTCGAAACATAACGCACTTTAAAAACCGATTCCCAGAATAATAAAAAAATTATTTTCCACAGAGCTGTACTTGACTTTAGTATCTTGACTAATGCAAGAATTACCCGTTATCTTGTAAGAAAACTTTCTGCATATTTACCTGCAATGCTATTACAAAAGGAAACGCATTCAACTTGCAACAAAGCTTGCGATATTCTCTCTCTTTGTTTTTACGTTTAATCATTTCAGAATGAATTTTGATGTCGTTGCTATAGAACAATGTTGTTCTAACTCCATATTTAGAAATTTTACAGGAGAGCCACTACAAGTTTGCGGAACATACATTTCATTTCGCAACTAAAATATTAACGCACACTATAAATAGTGTTTATGTAATATGATATTGGGACCATGTTTCCAAAGTTTAAAACACTATAATGATAAATTAATAGAAGAAATAACAGTAAACCTTAGCAATGGAGATAGAACAAAAAGTAGAACACGCTGGTTCTATACCTTCTGAGTTGAATATATATATATATATATATATATATATATATATATATATATATATTTCCTCTGTACTGTAATGTAAAATGAATGGAGTTAGTATAGACTAGCCACAAATCTTAAAAAACAAAAAAAAATAGTGTTAGAACAATATGGTTCTATAGCAACGATGTGTCATTATTTCCTTCCGCAACATTCTGGCTGGCTACTCTTGCTGTCCAAGCGGCTGTCAGCTTTCCTTGAGCACATTCTCAATTCTTACAGTGTTAAAACAAATGCCTTCGGTTGGCTTGTGGAATGTGATATACGAAATTTTATTTAATATTGTTTGCATTTTTTTAAGTGTAACATAAATATGAAACATAAAGAAGTCCGTGTTCGTAACTAGAAATTATTTTAATTTTTAGGATCAATTTTTTTGTAAAAGATTAAATTTTATATACGATGCCAGGAAAATTGTGTTAATTAAATGACTTATTATTTTTATTTATGACGGATTATCTATCCACTAAAGTTTTGTGTGCTAATTTTTTTTTTCGTTTGTGAAATATGTATATTTTGGTTAATTTAAAAATATTGTTACAAGCTTGCGGGCTAGGTACGTTTGGGGACGGAGATCTTTGATAAAATAAAGAAAATAAAGCTAACCTAGTTTATTTACACGTGTATATACAAAAAAATCTATTTCTATAAAGATTTACTGCAATAAATGTCAAACAGAACAAATAACTACTATTTACATAAAGGAAAAAAATACATCTACATAAGTTCTCTGTATATGTAAAGGTTACTAGTCACTCACAATGGTGGACCCAAAGAAATAATACTGAAGAATATTTCTGGCCTAGAATCACCTTCTTCCTACTACTTGCTGAGGTCCCACTCGCTGGACGCCCTAGAACAGTCGTCGCAATCCAATACTTCTCACTATCATTTGAGATCACGCTAGATACCTGCCAGCAAAAACTCTCTCACTCCTGCTGTAGATCCCCCTTATATACCCCATCCTCCTTCTTCTATAATTATCTCGGTGGGTCTCTATTCTCCAACCTCCTGGAAAGATGTCGCTTCAAAGTGAAGCACCACCCAGAGAGATAAAGAGGGAACAGGATCATTCCAGATCACGATATTTTCCCTCGGTTACCCGATACTGGGTGCAGGTGGTTATCATGGAGTAATACAATCCATGCAGAACCTGAGGAGGTCTATTAGCGCTGCCGCCACCGTATTGTATTTCGCCGCCCTGCCCGAGATCCCCGGCGCCGAGGAGTGAGTGGGAAGGGGGTGTCCTAGCTCCGCCACCACAGTATCGTACTACACCGCCCAGCCAGACAGTCGCGGCTCGCAACACTGCCCCCTCCTCAAGTCTGTTCGTCCCGAGCAGACACAACAGACTCTGGTCCATCCTAGAGAGCCAGTCTGTCAATATGCACAACCTTGGGTTTTCTTGTCCGAAAACCCTTGCGAACTATCCGGAAGACCACATCATTTATCTTCTTTGCAATCTGGTAAGGGCCTTCCCAGAATTTCTGTAGTTTTGGACAGTATTCTTTCCGTCGTTGTGGGTTATACAGCCACACCAGCTGGCCTTCTTGAAATGTCATTTCAGGTCCCCTCCGATAATACCTTGTTTTCATCTGGTCGAAGTTGACTCTTAAATGTTGCCGAGCGAAGTCATGGACTGTTCTCAATTTGCGATGCAGTTCGTCAGTACACACCATCGGTGAAGCAGGCTGTTCTTCTTTTGCTGGCCTCTCAAACAGTAGATCACTTGGAAGACGAAGCTCTCGTCCAAACAGCATCTTCGAAGGTGTTACCCTTGTGGCTTCATGGACAGCTGACCGATATGCAAGGAGAAACAGGGGCACCTTGGAGTCCCAGTCCTTTTGATTGTTTGGCTACAAAATTTGACAGATACTGTTCTAAGGTACGATTTAACCGCTCGACTGTTCCGTCCGACTGAGGATGCAAAGGAGTAGTCCGTGTCTTCTTCATTCCCAAAATCTTGGTCACTTCATGGAATAACTTGGCTTCAAAGTTGCGGCCCTGGTCGGAGTGAAGTTCGAGTGGCACTCCAAACCTTGAGAATCCATGCTCCACTAAAGCATCGGCCACTGTGCTAGCCTCTTGGTTAGGTTTTGGTATGACTTCAGGCCACTTGGTGAAGTAGTCTTGCACAACCAATAGGTACCGATTCTTCCTCTCAGTTACTGGCAAGGGACCCAAAATATCTACTGCCATGCTCTCGAACGGGGCTCCGACAATGTACTTCTGAAGATGACAACGCCCTCTAGTTCTTGGTCCCTTTCTTGCTGTACAGGCATCACATGTTCGGCACCACCTCTCCACATCATCCCTGCAATGTAGCTAATAGTATCGTAATCTAACTTTGTTGAGAGTCTTATTAACTCCAAAATATCCTCCAGCTGCTGAACTATGAAGTTCCTTCAGCACCTCTGGAACTCTAATTTCTGAGAATACCAGCTGTAGGTGTGTTTCTTTTCCATCTGCACTTTCCCAGTTCCGGCACAGGACAACATTTCTCAGAGATAGATAATCCCATTGTGCCCAGTATGCCTTTGTTGTAGTACTTTGATCAGATAAATCGGCCCACTCTGGGTGCTGGCCGTTTTCCTTCCATTCTAGTATTGGCCCAAGAGCAGGGTCCTTTCTCTGATCTTCGCCAATCTTTTTGTCGCTCCAGGGAGAAGGTTCATTGCCAGTTGTGAACTCTTGGATTCTTCTTATCCTAGCAGTTTGTGTCTTTCCAGCCTTCCCTTCTTGGCAATCACAATGAAAGCACATTGGCTCGCATGGCCTCCTGGACAGTGCATTAGCATTGTTGTGAAACCGACTAGTACTGTACTGTATTTAGAAATCGTACTCGTACTCTTGGAGGTGCTGCATGCACCTAGCTATCTGTCCTTCTGGGTTTTTGAAGTTCAGTAATAAACGTAATTATGCATGATCTGCTCGTAGAATAAAATGCCCTCCATATAAGTAATGGTTAAAATGTGAAATAGACTTGATCATTGCCAGGAGCTCCCTGCGAGTTACACAGTAATTTCTTTCAGGCTTATGTACCACTTTGCTGAAATATTCTAATGGCTTCTCTTTTCCTTCCTGAATCTGTAACAACACAGCACCAATCACCACATCACTCGCATCAGTGTCTAAAATGAACTATCCACCATTACTAGGATAACCTAGGACAGGAGGTGAAACCAAACTTTCCTTTAATTTTCTGAATGAGGATTCACAATCGGAGGTCCAGAAAAAATTTATTTTAGTCTCAGTCAATTCATGTAATAGCTTTGCTATTGTGGCGAATCCATGCACAAAACGCCGATAGTAAGCACACAGCCCAAGGAAACTCCTTACTTGAGTCCGGTCAGTTGGATGTGGCCAATCTCTAATTGCTTTCGTCTTCTCTGGATCTGTCTCTATCCCTTTAGCCGACACTACATGTCCCAAAAATTTCACTTTCCTTTGGAACAAATTACACTTTTTGGGAACTAGCTTCAAATTAGCTGCTGTTATCCTCTGAAGCACTGACTCAAGATGTGTCAGGTGTTCATCAAATGTCTTCCCTGTAACTACAATGTCATCTAAATAAACCTGACAAATATTCAAAGGTAGTACTCTTTCCATAAGTCGTTCAAATGTTGCTGGAGCATTGCACAGTCCAAAAGGCATGACCTTGAATTGCCAGGTTCCTTTCCCTTGTACAGAAAAGGCAGTCTTCTCTCTATCTTACGGAGCCACTTCACATTGCCAGTAACCGCTTTTCATGCCCAAGGTTGAGAACCACTGGGATCCAGCCAGGCTATGCAGAGTGTCGTCTATCCGAGGTAGTAGGTAGAAGTCTTTCCTGGTCCCATCATTCAGCCGCCGGTAATCTACACAAAATATTGTTGGACCATCTTTCTTCTGGACCAACACAACTGAAGATGACCAGGGGCTGTTCGATGGCTCTATCACATCCAGATCCTTCATTTCCTTCAGAATATCATCAACTAACTCGTGTAAAGCAAGCGGTAGACGTCTAGGGGTTTGCTTGATAGGTCTGGTGTCTCCTGTATTAAAATGGTGACATGCCACAGATGTCCTACCAATATCATGTGAACCACATGAAAAAGCATTTTGATTCTTTATTAAGGGATCTGCAACAGAATTCTCTTGTCTCCAGTCCAGGTTTTCCTTTGTCCTCTTCAGGAGTTCTGTAAGTGGTTCGGGCAGAGTAGGCTTCGCAAGATCCTCCCTTAAGACCTTAGACTCAGTGGTGTTTATCTGGGAAACCTGCTTACACAAGCCAATCGTTGCCCCCTCCTCAAGACGAATTGCCTTGTCAGTCAAGTTCATCATTCTAACAGGAAAATTATTCGATCTTGATGAAAGCAAAGTTCTGGCTGTAAGTACTCCATCAGGGAGATTACTCCCTCTTCCCATAGGCTCGATTAATCCTAGGCTCTTACAAACTTTCCTACACAGCGCCCTGGCATCACAATTTCGCTAGAAGCAGGCAACATAGTGGCCTGGCAACAAACTACAGGGCAGCTGACTGGTGATGATAATTCTGGTCGTGGTATCAGTACCAACTCTGTTTCACCTGCCTTCAAGACCCCTAGTCGAGTGTCAATGCAGCATCCTAGTTTTCATAGAACATCTAGTCCCAGTTAACATGCATCCACAATATCTGCTATGTAGACTTAATGTTCTAACACTAGTTCACCCAATTTTAGTTGCACACACTTCTACCCTTTCACTGGTGTTGTCTCACCAGTTACAGTGGTTAACATGCACACCCCAGTACTTTGATCATGTGATTGGTGTGGGAAAGGCCTAATGATGTCTGGCCTGACGACAGTAATGGTCGCACCTGTATCTACAACCATCTGACAGGGTACATCATCCAGGCTGCCCTCTACCAGCAATGCATCAACTTCCTGTTTCACCGAACATACTCTAAGGAATTGTGGGGCCGTACCTCCAGCAATAACCGACCTTTGCCCCTCAAGACCGGCGTTTACATGTTTCCCGAATTTTGAACTACTTGGTTGGTCTCACCTGGTTCTGGGTCTAGGTTTCTTCGCTGATACTGCCGAGACTGGGCTCTCAGGTGTCCAGGTCGTCCACACTGCCAGCACTCTGGCCGCTTTCCTGGTCGAGGACGGTGTTCTGAAGCACCAAATCTGCTGGAAATGATGCTAATTGCTGTCTTAATTTCCTTCAGGGTATTCTCGATGCTGTTCCCCTCTTCTTCGCTTGTTACTTTCGCTGCTCGCACCACACGCCGATTCGCTGGCACCTGCCTTGCCGACTCGACTTCCAGTGCACAGGCTAGAGCATCTTGCATGGTACGAGGTGCTGCCAGGCATACTGCTTGTCGCACCTCCAAGTCTGCAATGGCATCAACAAAGAACCCAATGGCAAGCACATCTCGCGCCTCCTCTGGACACCCCTCAAGTGATAGATGGGCTAATCTTTCAATGTCTTGCAAAAGTTCCTGAAGTGACTCCCCAGGTTGCTGGATACGGCTTCGAAGTTGGGCATGGTGGGAATGTCGTAAATAGCGGTCCCCGAAGCGCAGCTCCAGGGCAGAGACTAATGTAGAATAATCCAGGCGATGTCGTTCAGGTGAAGATTGGAGTATACTGAGTGCAGGGCCCCTCAACACTGCTGCCAGGTAGTAGGCACGTTGCTCTTCTGTCTAACCATTCAGGGTTGCAACAATCTTATATTGGTGCTGATATTCACGCCATGGGGTTTGACCATCATAAGGGGCAGGCTTGAGTGTAATATCCTTTCCAGCCCCAGGCATGGCAACCTCAGCTGTATTCATGTGCTGTGGTATTCCATCCACCGATCCTGACATCGCAGAGCACCTCCCGTCGTTACCCTGATGTCTCGACTATGGCTTCGTCGAGCCACTATCCCGACACTCCGATGGCTGACCACCTGCCTGTCGCTGTAGAAATTTCTCTCATTCGATCCTTAAGACACTCTCCTCTTTTTGCAGGTCGTCTTTCACACTTCCGATTTTCTTTTCGACATTTTCATTAACACTGTCAATTCTGTGGTCCACCAATTCACTGACATTGTCAATTTTTAGGTCCACCATTTGAGAAACACTTTCAATTTTCTTGTACATGTACTCTATTTTCGTATGCACTAGTTCACTTATTCCCTCTATCTTCTTGTCTACATTCTCATTAAGACTGCCTATTTTCCTATCGACATTCTCATTAACACTGTCAATTTTCCTATCAACACTGTCTATTTTCTTGTCTACATTTTCGTTAACACTGTCTATTTTCTTGTCTATGATTTCGTTAACACTGTCTGTTTTGGTATATACACCACTAATTTGGCTACTTAGTCCCTTTATTAGTGCTCGCAAACCCTCTAACTCACTAGCCATTTTTCTTGTAAACATAAACTTATATCCTAAAATTTCCTACCTAATAAAAATTAACAACTTTGATTAAATATCTCAACACCTACACTTAATTTTAACATCATTTAAAATATTTAATTATTTTAAATAATTGCCTCCATCCCACTTCTGACACCAGTGTTACAAGCTTGCGGGCTAGGAACGTTTGGGAATGGAGGTATTTGATAAAATAAAGAAAATAAAGCTAACCTAGTTTATTTACACATGTATATACAAAAAATCTATGTATATAAAGATTTACCGCAATAAATGTCAAACAGAACAAATAACTACTATTTACATAAAGGAAATAATACATCTACATAAGTTCTCTGTATATGGAAAGTTTACTAGTCACTCACAATGGTGGACCCAAAGAAATAATACCGAAGAATATTTCTGGCCTAGAATCACCTTCTTCCTACTACTTGCTGCGGTCCTACTCGCTGGACGCCCTTGAACAGTCGTCGCAATCCAATACTTGTCACTATCACTTGAGATCACACTAGGCACCTGCCAGCAAAAACTCTCTCGCTCCTGCTGCAGATCCCCCTTATTTACCCCATCCTCCTTCTTCTAGAATTATCTCGGCGGGTCTCTGTTCTCCAACCTCCTGGAAAGATGTCGCTTCAAAGTCAAGTACCACCACGAGAGATAAAGAGGGAACAGGATCATTCCAGATCACGATATTTCCCTCGGTTACCCGATACTAGGTGCAGGTGGTTATCATGGAGTAATACAATCCATGCCGCACCCGAGGAGGTCTTTTAGGGCTACCACCACTGTATTGTATTTCGCCGCCCTGCCCGACAGCCACGTAGCCTAGGACGGGGAAGGGAAGGGGGGTGTCCTAGCTCCATCACCACAGTATCGTACTTCACCGCCCAGCCAGACAGTCGTGGCTCGCAACAATATTTTCACATAGAATATTACTGCCAACTAAATGAATATTTTTATCTGGTTTTGCAATGCATGTATTTTTCTAGGAGAGATTTGTAAGAAAGAAAAATAAAGGGATTTCGGTTTCAATCAGTTGTATTATATTTTTTCTACCTGTATCATGAGACATGTACTGAGTGATATATTTTGGGCCGTTCTGGCACAAATGGGACCTGGGGTAAGATCGTAGGATCCACTGATGATGTCACCCCCATCTTATTTGATAATGTCACGACCGCCATCTTGGATAACGTTACTTTTCAAAAATATCAAAATTTCCAAAAATTCCAAAATTTAAAATTTTAAAAACAATCAATTATATGCCCGCCATCTTTTTTTCCAGGGTCCATCTTGTCCGCGATACATAACGTCAATTGTATTACTTAAATGTAGGCAACCTTCCTGAAGGGGTTTTTCTCCGAGTCTTCCGAATATTTTTCGATTGTACATTCCAATCACGCCCCACTCATACTTTATAGTAAAAAGACATATTTTTAGAGAAAATAAGTTAAGTATATGTCTACATCACACCTTTATGGGCTCCCCCACCCTCCCCAAAGCGAATAAATTAATCTCAACTCCTGTCATATACATCCTTGAACAGACTGTATAAAATCTAATTAAATAAGATGTAGTGGTATTCTCAGAGTCTTCCGAAAATTTATCGATTTTGCACTCCAAACACACCCCACTCATATTTTAAGTAAAACATATTTTTTAGAGAAAATAAAACTATGCAAATAAATACACAACACCTGTATGGGCTCACTTCCCTTTCCCATGCTAATATCTTAATGCAACTCCTATCCCAACTATCCTTGAACGAAATATATTAAATTCAATAACATTTTCTATAGAGATCTCCTCCGAGTCTTCCGAAAACATTTAGATTTCGCATTCCTTCCTAGCTCCACTCATACTTCATACAGAAAATATTTTTTCGATTAAATTAAAAAATAACCAACACTATATGCCTAGACAAAGCTTCCTTAGGCACCATCCCCCAATATTTTACACTACGTCACTCGTAGATGCCTACCCACTCCCTCATCTTCTCAAGCCATTAGTATTTTCCCTTCTTCCCAAGTCAGCACATGCATGTTAATCATATGCTCATCATGTGACACTCCTCGCCTCCCTACCATCGTATCATCCTATACCACCTCCCCCTCCTCCAGAGTCAGCATATACATGTGTTGCAGTATGGTGCAATACCTTCCTTTGTACTTCCCCCTCGCTCTCCATCACATATGTCTCCACATTACTGATACATAACATCATATTGGTGTCGCAACATATGACACAACTCTGTAGTCGACATTCAACATCTTTCTCGCTAGCAAATTCACCCCCCTCCCTCAACTTTCACTCATTGCTGATTCAGCACACATGTTTCACAGTATGGTGCAATACTAAACTTTGGACTCTCTCCTCCCTCTACCACAGTGACGGCACATTCCTAAGGCATGACGCCAGAATGGTGTCGCAAAATAGCGTCACTCCTTACCCCCTCCATCATTCGTTCCCTTATCTCTTTACATATATCTGCACATAACAAACTCTGCACGATCAGTCTTCTGCAAACCACTAGCGCTAGAGTCACATTATTCGAACCGACCATAATTTGACTAACAAGCATATTCTCAACACGAAATCCAATTCTATGCTAGAACGCTGCCTGTGTATCTGCATCTAGACGAGGATATCTGCAACTGCCTCTCTTGTGTAGAGAGCTACAGGGATTGTGCTTCTGATCCGAACACACTACATCACGAGAGTTGGTACAAGACGCCACAGCCCACAAACTTCAAACGTCAACAATACCCTATCAGAATGAGGCATGTAAGGAGTTTATCGACGTTTCGTTTAATAGCCTCAATAAATTTTCTAGCAGTGCTATGTTTTGCAACATTCAGGGATTTAAATCACAAGACACTTTCACCATCAAACAAGTGTCGATATCGGACAGTGACGATGACCTGTCAACCAATGTTTTCACGTTCGAACCACCCTACCCCTAGGATCATCTATGCCGCATAACACAACAGGCATACCGTCTACAGATGTACCAAAAACATGGACTCAGGTGGGATTCCGGTGATATCCCTTACTGTAAGATATCCTATGTGGTGCGTAGTATCATAAATGAATATGTCCCTATGTTCGTCATAAGAAACGATCAAAAATTTGCGTTACATGGCGTGTGCTCGAACAGTGTTAGAAATATCGATGCACACAAGTGATTTGGTTGTCCTAAGTACAGAAAACTCATGAAAATGTACCATAACATACGTTACAACTGTGAGAAAACTCTGTTCTGTGCCCAGTGTAACTCTAAAGCATGAGACTCTGGTTTTATAACAACCCATGGCATGTGTAACATTGGATTAATGCTAACCCACAGGATATGTAAAAATGAGACTTAAAGTATAGAAAGGGAATATTTTTTGCTAACAATCAATGTACAAAAATGTTTCTGTAGTATTTCTGTAAATAAAAATATTTAACGATTTTTTCTTTAAATTTGTATTTATCTTTCAGTGGAAAATAAATAATAAATAGCTCAATAAATAAATACAGTATTATATAGTAATGAACGTTTAACACAATAACAGTCACGTTTATTCCGCACGCTCTACATTATTAGTTTAAAATAATTACGAAAAAAAAGTTGCGAACGCAATTCAAACAACTTCAAAAAGTAAATAACGAATGTATCTTTACCATACAGACAACAATATTATTATAATTATTACAAAATATAAACACTGTTTCTTTTAAGAATTACATAGCTGAAGCTTCATGCTGTAATAAACTTAATGTAAAATGTGTAGGTCTTCGTTAATTGTTTTGTAACCAAAATGTTAAAATGTTGGATTTACTATGACAAGCAGCTTCCCTTCATGATGTTTAGAGCACTACGACAGCAAATAAATGAAATAAAGACATGTATCCATGACAATGTGGAGCTAACCCAGTATGTAATATATACATATATATATATATGTATATATATATATATATATATATATATATATATATATATATATATAAAAATGAAATCTGACTGACTGATTGACTGACTGACTGACTGACATATCAAACTGCAGCCCAAACCACTGGACCTAGAATCGTGACATTTTTTGTGGGGGTTCCCTTCAGGTCGTAGGCGAGCACTAAGACGGGATTTTTCGAAATTCGACCTCTAAGTGGGTGAAAAGGGGTGAAATGTGTTTCCGAAGAAACGTCGATAGAGCTCGAACCCGACGGCCAATTGTCGTGATTTTAACTTTAATAGGACACTCGTAAAAATGCATATTAGCCTTTTTAAGGATTTCTCGAAGTTCAACATTTAAGGGGGTGAAAAGACCTTAAATGTGTTTCCAATCAACTATCGATATCTATCGAACCCTTCGGGATAGAAAGATGATAGTCACTTCAAAATATTGCTTACGTATATACCCAAAAAGTAGTTCTAGATTTTTTTGAAATTCGGCCCCCAGGCAGTAAAAAGGGGCAAAATGTGTTTTTTATGAAACGTCTATATCTTAGAAACATAATTGGCTATCGTCGTGATTTTAACTTTAATTGATTTTTTTACAATTGTCTATGACAGGATTCAAAGACGTTTCGAAATTCTTTATTTAAAGGGGTGAAATTATGTGAAATGTGTTTTCGATTATCATAACATATCTATCGAATCAATCGAGATATCGAAGTGCTCTTTGGTTTTCGATTATCCTGCCATATCTATCGAATCAATCGAGATATCGAAGTGCTCTTTGCTTTAAATTGGTGATTTTGTAAATATCCCAAGTTCAATTTAAACTATATTTTCCGAATTCGGCCCTAAACTGGTTAAAAAAGGGGTAATATGTATTTTCGACTTACATTCTATAAATATCGATTCCATAGCTTTTTATATAGTGACGTGATTTTTGTTTAAGATTTATGCTTACTCAAATACGTACAAAGGTATTTCAGGAATTTTTTAAATTCGCCACCTAAGGTCGTGAAAAAGGGTGAAAATTGGTGAAAAGCGTTTTCAATTAATGGTCGATATATCTTTAATCCACCGGGCTAATGTTGTGTTTTTTTTACGTCCACGAGATACCAATAAAGTATTCTAAAACTTGATTCAAGGTTTTTTCGAATTTTACTCTCATAGGTTGTGAAAAGACCTGGAATATGTTCTATATAAATCCTCGATATCTATCGAACCCGTCGAGATACACAATTAACTTTTGCTTCAGGATGATGATTACAGAAATTATCGCAAAATTGTTTTCAGATTTTTCGAAATTAGATTTCTCAATACTATGCAGGGGTGATGTTTTTTTTTTTTTTTTTTTAGTGAATGATCGGTTTTGATTTGACTGAACGGGCTAGCGATGTGATTTACACTACAGTTGGATACTTATACAAATGTCTAAGATGTAAATTTAAAACATTTCGAAATTCGACACCCAAAAGGGTGAAAAAGCACAAAGTTTGTTTTCCATCAACCCACGATATCTATCTAACCAGTAGCGATATTGAGGTGTTGTTCGCGTCAGAGTGATGCTTACGTAAATATTTTTAAAAATATGTATTTAATTTTTTTCTTTATAAGAAACGTGATTATTGAGAATAAAATTAAGTTGGTCAATATTCAAGGCAAACGATCCGAAAAGCAGTAACGAGCAGCGAGAAACAACCTATACAGGAGTTTCACTCTACAGTAACATATCGAAACGTGGTGTTGTACAACCTCTATGAGCCCAGGACACAGATATTTTATTTTTTTTTAATAAAATTTTATTTTCATTAATTATTTCGACGATACGTGACGCAATTGTTTGTTACTCAGGTCTAAATTCCGGGAGGTTCTGGGCTCGAATTCCGTTAAAAGCTGCGTGCGAACGTTCAATTCTGACACACGAAAACTACAAGCAGATTGAATTAGTGCAATTTACATGTAGTCTTTAAAAGGGGTAAAATTGCAGTTCGTTTTCCACTTAGGTTCCTCTACAATATCAGCTGACATATCGTCGGTATACTGCCAAAAGTGATTAAGTCATAAATGCAATTTCATTCAAAAACAGTATTAAATTGTAGATATTAACAAAAATTTGGTTAAGTTACTATACTGTGACACAACAGTACGAAACAACGAATAGACTTTAAACTTGGGTAATTGTTCGTGAACAGGTTATACATATTCCTAGCATTTTTATAATTTTATCTCATTTTGACTTGGTCACTTTTGGCAGTAAGCCGACGATATATAATCACACAAATCTCAAATTCGGGACACCAAATACGTTTCCGCGAAACCTTTACCTACTGAAACTTTGTAATGGCAATAAAGTTAAAGTAAATATTTTGAAAATATATAATTGAGGGCACTATTACCAATTGTTGTGCACAGGTTAAACATATGTTATTCATTCGATTACCCTCTTACCTTTGTTGTTTGTAACTACCCCACAACCTCAAATTGGCAGGGCTATAAATAAGGCCCAGGCAAAGTCGCTGTTAGTGGCAGGGACAAACTTATGACTGCTTTTCGCGTGGACAGCTATAGCTACTTATCCTGCTTCAGAATTAGTTCAACTAGCCGCTTGGACATTCTAACACTTGACTGAAGTACCAATCTTGTGTACAAAAAGGTTTTCCAATTAAAGTAAATATTATCAGTTACGAATAATATTTGCGAGCAAAGCCGCAAGGGACTGCTAGTCTGTAATAAACAAAGTGAGACATCAAAGACCGACATTTACCAGGGTGGATGTGTTACGATAAGCTAACAAATTCACTAAAAATGTGCGTCAAAGGCCCTGAAGCACAACAGAGGCGTATTCACACGATATTTAACACATTTGTAGGTCAAATATAATATACGGTATTGAAAACTTTAAGTTTATTGTACTGGACTTGTTATTTCATATGTCACAAAAATAAATATAAAATCTGTTCCGCAATTCCAATAATTTTTTTATGTGCGTACTAAAAGAGGAGGGGTAGGGGAATTGTAAGGGATGTATAATATCGTGGAACGAGTGGTTATTTAATGTATGCAAAACAACTTTTAAGCGAAATTATATTAGGCTAAACGACTTTAGGCTAAATTATTTTAGGCAAAACGACTTTAGGCAATATAACTGTAGGGGAGACGATTTTTAGATAAGCTAAGCGAGAAGGGTAGCACTTTGAAGAGAGAATTTTTAAGCAATACGAGTTCAGGCAAAAATATTTTTGGCCAACGATTTTATCGAAAGTTTAGCAAAGGGATGAAATATAAATCAAAGAGATATTAGGCCAAACAACTTTAGGCTAAAATACTTTAGGCAAAATGAATTTAGGCGAAATCATTTTATGCCAAATAATTTTAGGCAAAAGTATGTTAGGCGAAACGAATTTACTTAATGCAAAACGAGTGCGGTAAAACGTTTAGACGAAACAACTTTAGGCGAAAATAATTTAAGCAAAATTACTTTAGGCAAAACAACTTTAGGCTAAAAGAATTTTTAGCCCTCTAAGCGAGTTGCAGGAATTTTATGAATTCCATTTTAAGCAATAAGATTTTAGGCAAAATTATTTTAGGCAAACGTACTTCAGTAAAGCGATGTTATTTAATTCAAGCAGATTTTAGGCCTAATGACGTTTGGCAAAACATCTTTATGCAAAACGTATTTAAAAGAAACTCTTTTAGGCAATACAATTTTAGGCGAAACTACTTTAGGCAAACTTATTTTAGGCGAAAATACTTTAGGCAAAACGATTTTAGGTGAAACTACTTTATGCAAAACTATTTTAGGAGAAACCAATTTACGCAAAATGACTTTAGGCGAAACTACTTTAGGCAAAACGATTTTAGGCGAAAATACTTTTGGCGAAAGATTGTTGCGCGAAACAACAAATGTTTCTTCATGTAGCTAACTAAAATGCATATTTACACGCCATCTTGTTCACTTTTCCCTCATAGGTGGCACCACTAGTTCGATTACTCGAAATACTATACCAGAAACATCAAGTTCAGTCTAGCACACACAGATAGCGTTGCAGTTCGGACAGGGGCGTCATTTGTGTCTACAGCGTGTGTATAAATATATTTTTTGTATTTTTAAATGTAAATATGCTAACTTCAGGACATAAAATTGAAGTTTTATTATTAAAGTATCTAATTTATACATGCTTAATTAATAAAAAAGATGCAACAAAGTCACTGTCGCCAGAAAACAATATCTTGCCCCCCCCCCCCTAGAAAAACCTGAAATGACGCCACTGAGTTAGGATAGTTGGCTGTCTGATACACTGCAAATAGTTCACCCAAGTCCTGGCAGGCCACATTACAGTCGATCAACCTGTGCGAGGCGGGGGAGGGACATGCCACCCCACTAAGGGCAGTATTCATAGTCATGTCTCGAGAAGACAACTGTTTGACCAAGACGATTTTATTTTTTAAGACAGCACTTTTCAAGTCCAAGTTTCACCGTCCACGAATAAGACAATCTTCGTCACGACCGCGCGCTACATGACGAACTTGTTAGGCACTAGTTCCGGCTTGACGAAGCACGAACTTAGGTGGCCGCGAGTACACGAACGATTACGAACACTCGCGAACAACATGCAATAATTGAAGTGTTTTCGATAAGTTACCCGCAGTTTTTCTTGTTCGTGTATCAAGATACTATGTTATCAATGATAAGCCAAGCTTGGATCAAATATAAGCAAATAATTAGTTTGGTTTACATTTTGAACGCTAGAAAACTCCACTTGGAACTCTTTTAAGTTAATCAAGTTGGAATTGTGACACCTTGGCTAACCTTGTGACTATTCGTAAACGAGTCATGAGGCGGGCCTCTATCATAAGACGAACATTCTAACATTTATACAAAATAATATTATGCCAGAGAATGTTGTATAAGGTAGATTATAATAATATATTTGTAATAAATAATAAGAGGTTCATTTCTGTTAAAAGTTATAAAATATGTTTGCTACAGAAATTCCAAATAATAAAATTCTGTATTCTTGGTGATTAAATTAGAAAATTAAATAGGTTTTCATTTTAAATGCGATAATATTGTGAAGCAAAAAGTTTCGAAAAGTGCAAAATACGGCAAAATAATGTTCAGGGTTATAAATGTCCGTTTTAAAAACATTTTGAAAATATTTTTGGTGTCTTCAACCCCCCCCCCCCTTAGCTCGGTTCTTCCACTGTACCCCGTTATTCCACCACTTTCGCGAAAGTATAATTTTTTGGTATAATTCTTCGTAGCTGCACGCACAACTAACCAAAAATTGTTTTCAATGAATAAAATATTTTTGCGTACCCCACTCTGCTCCTTTAGCCTATTTCGACCCCCCTTCCTCCAAAAATTAGTTTTTTTTTTTTTTTTCAGAAAACTTTGCGGACACATTCAAAACCACTCACCAAAGTTTTTTAAATTTATTTTACTAAGTTTTTCAGGCATCCCGTTCAGCCCATCTACTTTGTTTTGCTGCCCTGCTTGAAAAATAAAACACATTTTTATTCGGCAGAAACCTTTGTTTGCGTACGCACCACTCACCAAAAATGTATTTCCTCTCAGTTTTTTTTATATATTCTGTTTTTGCCTTCTACCGCGTTTTACCTTCCCATATCCATTTTTTTGTATAAATTATTGTATAGTGCATGCAAAACTTACCAAAATCTCGCAATCGGATGACAGGTATATATAACTGCATACAAATCGAACAAACAAACAATCATTTTATGATACAATCTTTAAGTCCGCCCTCGGCATTGGCCGCGTGTGTTTTATTCGCAACAGCGAATATTTACTTCAATTGAAGGACCTCTTTGTACACTATATTAATAGCTCGACCATTGAGTGATAGGTTAACCAAGCTGCAGGTTGAGCTTTCTCTGCAGCAGGCTCAGTAGCTTTAGCTGCCTATATGAAAAACTGACCTAAAATACTGTCGCTGCCAAACAACTGTCCCAGGCCTTATAGTCATAGTAAATATGAGAGAGTATTAAGATGATATGAGTAGTATGCAGTCATTTGGGCTAACTTTGTTCCATTTAGGGTAACATTTTACCAGGAATTTGGTTTTATATAATCGCTCTGTGGCCTTCAACAACTATGGGAACTTCAAGATTAACAATTTACAATCGCAGAATGTTAACTTCCGTATTAATTACTTCTGTATTGCTATTTGCTGTACTTACTTTTTGGATCATCTGCTTTGAGAGGTTTACAAAGACTACATTCCTCCCACCACCACCAATAGTGTATTTGAGAGTTGTTTTCTCATAATAATTTTTCGTATTTACATAAGCATCATTCGGAAGCAAAAAAAAAAAAAAAAGTCTCAATATCTCATCTTGATGGGTAGATATCATGGGGTGAATAAAAACAGAGTTTGCGCTTTTTAACGTTTTTAGTGATCAAACATTGCAAAATTTTACCACCACGTGTTAAACATTAGTATAAGTATCCAGTTTAGATAAAAATCACAACACATTGAGGCAAAGTGTAGGATACGATTCATTTAACAGCTTTGTTTATTACGTGTCACCTTTAGAGGTCGGATTTAGAAAATATCTGAAATATGTTAACGGGCATTTACGTATTCATCATCATAAAAAAAAAATGCAACTCTATATCACTACGGGTTCGATAGCACTCATGGATGTATCTAAAACACATTCCATGTCTTCATTTCTTTCCCTCAGGATTCTTTTAATTTTGAAAAAAAAGTACTCAATAGATATTATTGGTCATTGTGTGGGCGTCAAATTTAGGTGGAAGTGAAGATAGCCCGTTTATTTTAAAATGTATAGACGATAGACTATTAATATAAAACACCTTTCATCCTGTTTCATAACATTTCATCCCCTTAAGTGTCAAATTTCGGAAAATAAATAAATTACATTTCAAGTATTTAAGCAAACATTAATCTGAAGCAAAAATCACGTCACTATCAAAATCTCAGAGAGCTCGATATAAACTGACTACGAATCGAAAATATTTGATACCCTTTTTTCACATATTTGGAGTCGAATTAGGAAAGTATTCTAAAATATATTTTCAGTCTTCACGTAAACATTACTCTGAAGCAGACTGCACTTCGATAACTCGATTGGTTCAATAGTTATTCAAGAATAATAAAAAACACATTTCACATATTTTCATCCCCATAGTTAAAGACTTTCGAAACGTCTTGTAGTCCTATGATATACATTTCTATATGTATATAATTGAAGTAAAAATAACAATAGCACAGTGAGTTAAAGTTGGACAAACGATTAATAAAAACACGTTTCCCCATATTTTACTTGTAGGGAGTCGAATATCGAAAAATTGACTTTTTAGATGTTCGCATAGTCACAATTTTGAAGTAAAAGCAACTTTGTATCCCATAGGATGGTAGTTAATAGTAAATCTAAGACGAAGTTCAGTTCTTCTCACCCATTTAAATGTTGAATTTCGAAATAACCCTTGAATTGGCTAATAGGTATTTTTATTTATTTATTTATGAATTTAATAGCTTTGTTTGTGGCGAAGTTAAGGCTTTCGCCTTCTCTTACACTTAACAACGTTTTATACAATTAAAATCATACCTGTGTGACAAACAAAAATAAAACTATAACTACACGAAACACTTATATACAAAATTAATATAGCAAAACTGATTAATTAATTTAACCAGATGCACTACAATTTTAAACTGATTTTACATATAAATGAATACCGCAAGTATAACAAAAACAAAGTTAAATATTTGTTGTGAAACTATAAAAAAATACGCCATTAGGTGTTTAAAAAATATTACAATTTTGTATATGCTGTCTAAATATTGATGTATAACAACATAGCTGAAGTCTTATCTTGCGGAAGTTAATGTGCATCTGTATAACCGCAACTCAGTAAACAATACATTACTTGATGATTATAGAGAAAAATTATGGCATGTGATATACATTTCTATTCATACACAAACTGGTAAGAAAGTGGGTATCTAATATGTTTTAAATTTTGAACTTATTTTAAATTCTAAACATATAAAATATATCTAAAGAATACTAGTACAAATACATAGTATTACCTCACCTCTACTCCACGAGATATTTAGTTTGTAACAAATATGATTTTAAATAGCGTTTGAAGCTGATTAGGTTTGAGCATGTCTTTAATTCACTGGGCAAATCATTCTAAAACCGAGCACCAGACACTGTTACAGATTGGGAAAAATATTTAGTTTTATGTTTAAGTACCATGAGTAGCAACGTTTCGCCGGAACGTGTGTGGTGATTATGATTTACACTGAGAGACTGGAATTTGTCAAGAAGATATTTAGGACTTCTGGTTGTAAGAGTCTTCTTAAGTAGGAACTGCGAGTACAACCAGCGTCTTTCTTCCAGTTCGAGCCACTTGAGATTTTTTGTAGTAGTGGCTGATATGGTCTCAAGGTTTCAAGTTAAATATAACGTACACTGGTGTTTTGTAATCGCTGTAGTCTTGCAACTAGTTCACATGTTACATCACTGTACACAACATCGCAGTAATCAATGATAGGGAAAATAAGTGACTGGACAATTAGTTTATTCGTCTATACTGGAAGAAAGTTTTTCATGTTCTTAAGAGAGTGCAAAGATGCAAATACATTCCTGTAAATTTTATTGACATGATCTGTCTAAGTAAAAAATTCATTATTTTTAATGCCTAGATTATTTACTGTTTTGGTCATAGCAATGAGTAAATGAAGTAAAAGTTACAATAAGCCATTGGGTTCGATCTACGTAGATGAATATTGGAAAACACAGTTCACCATATTTCACCTCCTTACAGATCAAACATTTCAAAAGTCCCTTCTTAGTGCTCGCCTATAGGAAACCCATACAAACAATTTCAAATTTGTAGGTCCAGTGGTTTTGGGCGGCAGTTTGATATGTCAGTCAGTCAGTGTTCTCTCTTATACATAAAGATTTATTTATAAATAAGAAGAAGTGTGCACTGTTATTTTGTAATCTGTTAAGCCGGCTTTCCACGGGTGGACGTTTGTGCGCGCATGGTGCCGTCAGGTACCCGAGGGCGATGCATGTCTACCCACAGTCGAGGCCATTTACAATGCAACCCTCTGGCGCAAGTAAGCCCGCGCAAGGTCAGGCCGGGGGAGCGAATGACTTTCCACTGTGCGTGTATGAGCCCCGGCCTGCCAGATAGGGTGGTGCAGGCGACGTGTTCTAGTCAGTTTTCGACATGGATTTTTCACCATAAGATAACGTATAATACAAAACATTAACATAAACCCGAATCGGGCATCGTGATTTGTATTGACATAAATATCGAGGGTTATTTAATATTCAAAGCTATACTAAACTTCTCAAGTTTAGTTGTGTGATATAGGCTCTTAAGTAAACTAAGGATATTTCAGCATACTTCAACGCATATGATACCTATATAAAGTTGAATTGAGTGCAACATGAGTATGTCCAATATACGTGAAAATACAATAATGAAAATACTGTAAAATTTTTAAAACTTTAGCTGTCACTCACCAGGCATTAAATGTGTAAATTTGGCCAGCATTAATAAACCATAATTTACACAATGCGAAAATAAATATTAATCTAAACGACAGGAGCTTATCACACGGGAACGTAACTTTTTCACAGTTCAAAGTATGTATAACTTAACAGTATTTCACGTTTATAGAATGTTATGCGGTACTTAACAGCACGTGCGAATCCACGCGACGATTTCACCCATTTTTTTTTTGTGAAAGAATACTTTTCTGGCATTACCGAGGTTACTACATTTTGTAAAGCAACGCGAAATAACTAACCAATGCATTTCTCAATAACAAGCCGTAAATGCAGCGGATTGCAACCGAATACAATAATTTAAGTTCATCGGGAACTGACGTGACGTTGATTTCAACAGCATATTTTCTTTTAAAAGAAGTCAACGCGATTACTGTTTTGTATAAAAATACTATTGGCACGAATTTGTATTAGGACTGTTCAAATACCCATTATTCACCTGTGTTGTGGGCATATTTTACGAATCTGTAGTAATTAAGGCTTTTAAAAGCATTGCATTATAAAAATACATAAATTAAAAATCTTAATTTTTTCAATAAAACTGTGAAGCCTTTAACATTAAACATTGTGCATAAAGTAAACCATGTTTACTATTTCTTTGAAATATGGCTTTTTATGCTGTAGATGTAGGTGAAGTGAGGTGAGGATAGGGCAGCGACGCTATGTAATGGGAGTAACCAAAAAAGTGAAGGGTAACCAGCAATGTTCACGACGTTTCTCGCACCTGAAGAGTTGTTATATCAACTACTTTGAAATTAATATGTGAAAGTTAATATCTGGAGTTCTTGTATTTATTTTCATTAATTATAGTTCTCTTTCTATTTTCGTGAACTAATTTTTTATAAGTGCATCACAAAAATATGAAATGTACAATAGGAAATATCTTTAACACTTTGGAAGTGTTATCCTGCTATACATGTTAAATGGTCACTGTTTACAAATAGTTTTTGTAGTAATTGAAATGTTAAAAATGGATATTTATAGTGGTAATCATAACTGTAATAAACATTTTGCTCCAGTATTACAATGTATACCCAAATATGGACCACATACGAAATATATCTTACTAATTTAAAATAGTTTCACGCAACGTAGCACAAATGTTTTATCATTGCTTGAATAAATTAAATCTGTACCACCCTAAAAAAATTCACTCCCACACATAAACGCTATATGACATAACATTACCCTTTCAGCCATTTTTAAAAAGATAATTTGGGTGTTGCTTATTAATCTTTAACTTTGGCATCTACGAGACTACAACTTTTGCGAAAATGTTTACTGTGTAATAGCTGATCAAATATATCAGACTGTCTTCGTATAAAATGTTAAAAATATAACTCCTCATTTATTGTAACTTTTTGAAAGCCTAGCAATGTACATGTCCCTACAGCTTTTCTTGGCATGTCGCATATTATTGTAAGAAGTGTGGGGGAATAGCAAACACATCTTGTCCCCACAGTGTGACAGCCGTCTCCACTGCCCGGCCCTTCCCGCGCAGAACCCTGGTACCGTGTCGGTCAATTTGAACTATACGCGCACCTTACCAGAGGTTCGCCTCCAAGGCGATCCCTTCGAGCTTGTCTTCAAAACACGAAACAAGCCCTTTCCACAGCTGGATGTGCGGCGCGCATCCCCAACAATGTCATCAGGTATGACGTTGCAGCTCGCCCGAACACGCACCAGTGGAAAGCCGGCTTTATAGTTATAGACCGAGTGTTTTCCAACAACACCCCAAAATTCTAACTTTTGTAATTACGCGAGAAAGTTGTTTCCCAGTCATTTAGATTATTGTGAGACGAAATGTTTCGCTCTTTATCATCGAGGTAGTTACGAGAAGGCTAATTTTTGGGTACATGCCATTTACCCGAAAACCTTTTTCCCGAAAGTATCGGGAAAACGACTTTCGAGAGAATGAATTTCGGGAATATGAATTTTAGGGAAAATTACTTTCGGTAAAACAAATATTTGGGAAAATAATTTTCGGTAAAGCGACTTTCTGTGAAGTTGAAGGTGATGCTGAAAATTTTGGTCAAACGACTTAAAGTGAAACGACTTTCGGCAAAACGAATGCACAATTATATTTTTCGGGAAAACGATTTTCGGGTAAATGAATGATTGAAAGATAACTGCGGTTTATGAATTTCGGCAAAACGACTTGAGGCGAAAAGATTTGTGGGTACAGTAACACTATGGATTGTTTAGTAAGATACTTAAAATTTCGGCCAAACGACTTTCGGGAAAACGACTTCAGAAGAAATAACAGTTGTTTCTGACAGTTTTTTCCTGGTGGCGTGTACGGCACTAAACCACTGTGTTTAGTTCAGATTTTACTAATAGGTGGCACGGCGAACACCTTTCTCGAAATACTAGAGTTGTTAGTGTTGTGATGGCATAAAATGCCAACAGGTAGCGTTGTATGGACCTCTGTAGTTTAATTAGAGAGAAAATTATTACGTCTCGTCTGCCAAGGAGCCCACAATTCCTTTAATTTGAGGCATATTGAAAGGCAAAACAGTGTGATATATTTTTATAGTTGTAGCTAAAAACGTATTTGATTGTGGTGTTACAAACTCCAAAACTTAGTGTTGGTCACTGGGATGTTAATGGTTAGAATATCGTTTACCTTGCCCATTGAACTCGTTATGACGGTCCACAAATGTTTTGGATATTTTCACGTACTGAAACAACCACAACTCTCTCGGAAATCAATGAAGATAAGGTGTTAAATGTACCAGAAACTTGACATAAGTACATAACTGAAGTTATTTATTCTAAACTAAATCCACAAATGCTAGCAGGTAAAGAAAAAAAGTGGATAAATGTGTGTAGAAGGCACAAAAACCATGCTTTTCAATATCACTTTCAATTTTTTCTCGTTATGACAAAATACTAAATAATTGCTGACCTACTTTGTTATTAAACAGTAGACAATTTTCCTAATGAGATAATACAAATGTCTTTGAATGTTTCTTGCAATGGGACAGAATAACGTTGGCTACTATATTGTTGTGGACGTACACAATTACAATATTATGTCCACAATTCTACAGTACGAGAAAATACTATTTAGTTCCAGACTTTCTGAACGATATTCACTTATTATGATGTTATAGGTACTTCACATGTTTGTATCAAATACCTTTCAAACTTAAGTAACTAAAAATAAAATTGCACAAACGTTCATAAAGAAATTTGTGTAGGCCTACATTCCTTATTATATGTATTAACAACTATTAATATTCTCGGTATTTTAAACATTAATTTCTGTATAATGTCTTGCAGGCGATTTACCCGTAAAGCCATCCGATATACCGCCTTACGGATGCAGTAACTCAGCGTACTTTTCACTTTTATTTACCTATAAGAACTATAAAGCTTAACTGTTATTCATATTAAATAAGTAATGAAGTGCCCCCCTCACTCATTCACCCTTCTATCACTCATTAACTCACAGCTGGAAAGGCTGGATCAAGAATCATATAACTTAAATGGTGGCTTGGTGTAGGCATCCAAGTTACTTTCTTAATTCGGAAATCAAGGGGCTGAAAAATGGAAAAATATGTTTTTGAGGTTGAAACGAGATCTAATTAACATGAAGAGCTACTATTTCGGTATTTGCTTCAAATTGTTGTGTAAAGATACATAACAATAATTTGAGGAATTTCGAGATTCATAATTTGATATAGCCTGCACCCCTGCTCTGTCAAGGGGACAGCTCTCAGAAACACACAAAAAAGTTGTTAAGAAACAGATGTTGACCAGGAAGCAACTTCTTTGATATTAAACACAAAATAGTTCCCTCCAATAGTCATCGATTAGAAGTTCATAACGTTGTATTTGGTAAAAATTTAAGTAATTAAGTGTTAAAAACATGTTTAACTATATAAAAATTTCATCAGGTTTACATTATAATATTTGGCACATTCATTTCGGTGGGAGGGGCTGTCCCCTTTGCCCCTACCACCTTTTCGACAATCCAATCTATGTAGCATAACTGTGGGCCTATAAATAGTGTTAAAAACTATTTTCCGTAGGATTTTTTTTGGCAGCAGGAACAGTGTATTCTAGGAACTAAACAAATGGTTGTGCATACATTCGTAGTGTATTATTATGATAACAGAAAACGAGATTTTTACCCCATCATTTCTCCCGGGGTATGGGAGCTCGTTGGATAAAAAAAGACTATACTTGTAGCACTGTATTGTACAATACCGAACTTTGAATTGAGAATAATTATTAATTTTTTATAGATTTTAAGATTGCTAAGATTTTTTAAATGTTTATTGCAATGGGATTTTACAGTTAGAATTTATTGGTTTGTGGACATACACCATTACTCGTGTTTTGCTGATTGGTAGTTGCTACGATTTGTCGAACGAAACAGCGCACACTGCCGCTCTGTATAATGCATTAGAAGTGACTGTTGGAGTTACAATATATTATTGCTGAGGCTACCCTGCTACACTATATACGCTGAAGGACAGATTTTTCAGTTTACTATACCTTATAGCTGGAGCTAAAAGAACAGATTGTTAGCACTACCATTCTTCACAACTACGTGCACAGTTAGCTCTGTACAGGCATTAGAACAGCATTGCAGGGAACGCCATGCTGTACTCTAGTCTCCATGCATTTGCGTCTCGAACATGTAGAAGTTCAATTATCCTAACACAGAGCCGACAGACAAAATTCTTGTATCACGATTTTACACACTTGATACGATACTTTTATGTTTTTTTAAGCTTTTATAATAAATAAAGGTATTTCTTCTGTATATGGTCATTCTAATTTCAATTAATTGTCGGCTTAAAGCGAAAAAATTAGTGGTTCATATAACTGAAGGAAAGAAAAACACTGATTTAACAGAAAGATATTTGCATTACCTCTTGTACTAGTTTATTGTTATCCTGGCAATATAAAATCCTGTTATCATACTGTATCGTTACGAAAGTTAAAAATAACATTAATTATACTCTTACGTATCTTGTTATTGGTAACGATCTTTTTTCGGTGATTCTGACAAAACTTTCATTTCGGTTTGAAATATGTTTCCTCTGCACTGTAAAATTATATCACCAACCCTGAGTCTGCACACTTATAATTTTGTTCTTAGCTCCTGTTGCTTGGCCGGACGAATTTTGTCGCTCTCGTCTTTTGTTTGTTGTTACACGTGAAGTCCACGCACGGAAACTAACAATGACGAAAACCTTGACTTCGCACACAAATAATTAAAGTGTCACTTATTTTATTTATCATACAGCACAATTATCGATAACACAGTATTAAATTATTGATGTCCCGTAAGTGCCGTTCACAATTGCCGTAATACCCGAATAAGTTGGACAATGTATTGAGAAAGATGGGATAGTTTACACTCGCCTTAAATTCAGAACCTAGCTTATATATCCGGCTCGCCCACATAAAAACCCTAAATAAAAAAAGTATGGCATGGGCCTACACATCTGTATAGCCTTACAGTCTATCCCACGTAATAATGTCGTGATTTAACACGTGCTACACACGTGGCAACCATTTAAAACAACAGGACATAACCGTATAACCTGATGAAGCATTAGTGGCAGCCCTGATCAACAAATCGGTTAAGGCTGTTCCAGACGCTAGTATTAAAGATAGGGTGAATGTGAATTTGTAGCAAACACAACCTAAGTAAGATAGAATTGTAAAATAAACGACAAATACAAGATATTTACAACACGATTCCGGCTACACAGGTAAAATTTTGTTTTTTGAAGGCGAACTGTTTTTTTTTTCCTATTTTTTAAAGTTATAAGAACCTCATAACTAACAGGCTATTAGATGTACGTAATATTCGTTTCAATAGCTAGTTGTATAAAGAAAAATGCCTCAGAAAAGTCGGCGAGGGTATATATGTAGCTTTAATGCTGTGTTTACTATAAGAAAAAGAAAAAAAATGTCGAGGTCATTGGGGCCGGCGTGGCTGGGAAGCCGTGTGGCAGACTCTCACGTGGAGTCGGACGTCTCCGTCAGCCCGCGCAGGGTTGCCATATGTACTGCAAGCACTCTACACACGCGCTGCGCCCGCTCGGTCCGTGCGAAGTTTCTCCGCGGAAAATACGTTCTGGCAAACAACAAGTCTGTGAGGAAGAAGATGGGTTGAGTTCGTGTTGCAAAAAGGTCGAAATATGACAGTTGATTGAAATGATGTGTGATAAGAAATTGTAGGTCTACTTATTGAACTGTCTCACAGAATGCAATCACTTTATTCAGTGACATTAATAATTATTATTTTGAGTGACCATTCAAAACCTCATCAGTATCATACCAAATGTTATACTTGATTTTTAGTCTGGTAAGACATTTACATAGTAGGGCCTAGATAGGGAACATGTTGGTAGCTTAACAGGTAATGTTTAAGAACCGGTGAGAATGAATTATGTGACTTTAGAGCAGTACACGAATGTAAGAAAAGGAGAAATTGGAGATCTTCGAGAAAATCCGCCAACCAGTGTCATCGCTTGGCATGGTTCCCACATGTGAAAAATCGGGATTCATTCGCTGGGAATCGAACCTGGATTTGGATCGTCGTAGCGGGAAATGAAGAGATTTTGGCGGCTCGTAAGCAATATAATTAAGAGCCAATGATGGTTAATGATGTGAATATGGATCAGCGCCAGAATGTAAGGGCGTAGGAAATGGGAGCTCACCGAGAAAACCTATTGACCAACTACATCGTTCACCACGATTCCCATTACTGAAATTCCTTAGTTATCTGGCTTGGAATTAAATCTGGAAGCAAGCAATGTGACCGCTTCACCGCCGCCATTCCAAGATGAATAGTAAAATAATCGAGGAAATAAATACTTCTGTTTTGCTCTTTGAATCACATCCAAATACGTGATATATGGCCGAGACGGCGAGCAGAAACAGATTACTACTGTAAGTAGCTTTTTGCTGTTAGTGGTAGTATTAACAAAGGGTTATCGATATGACTGTAAAAATATAGAAAATGAGTCAACCGAGTCTGCAAAACATTGTCCCCCCACCCCCGAGCGATAATGTGTGTAGTAGCAAGCACTGTCTAGATTGCTGGTTATCTGTGGCCTTGCTACCAACTGAACATTGGACAGAATCAGCTGGCTCTACATTAAATCTACTAATAAACATAAAGAGCTACAGTACTCAACACCAAACCTACGGCCAGTTTCATGATAATAAAGAAGGTAAACTTTAGAGAGAAAAACCGGACTTCGTTCATACGTACTTTGTATTTTTATATTTTCTTGAAAGTAATAACGAATAAATACAATGAGACATTACTACCTACTGAATGTAAAAAGTTAAATAACATTCCGTAGAGTATTAAACAACTACACAAAACCACCAACGTGGTCACGGTATAGTAATCAGTCAATGTATAAATTCCATAATATTCACGTGATTAAAAGAACATTAAAATTAAACCGTCCAATTAGAGGTGATACACATTAACGGCTCTAGAGTCGAAGAAATGTGAGACAAGTTTATTATGGAGTATCAAGTGGAACGAAGGGCGGGAGAAACAGAGTATCGCCGTGGAAACTTGTCAATTGAATGCATCGTCCAAGCATAATTCCCTCATGCTAAAATATGACAGATTTATCCAGGTATGTAACCGGAATGATACTGATAAGATATTAACACTCTAGCCCCTGGGCCACTACGGCTCCAATAATTTTTCAAGCGTGTCCTGTCAGTAATTAACTAATGATAATAAATTAAACGAGTGATGGAGCATCTTCTGTTTCCGATTTGTTTAACTGCATTGTCTGTATTAGTAACTCATAAGTTCTTAAACTTTTATTTCCAAAAGTACTTCTAAATGTTATCGCTGTTGAGAATTGTATATACGTTTTGTAAACATTCATAAGGTAACATATTTAGAACTTCATTCAAAGTGTTTTATGTGGCCTCAACTTAATTTTTGTGATTGACATCGGCCGGTAATCATAACTTAGTCATTTATATTCAAAAAGTACGGTCATATTTGAACTTGGTATGAATTGTGACATGTCCATTCATACAAGTCAACTTTTCTTGGGGATCTCTCGTTCCCCCAGCCCTTCCATTCCGACGTTTCTCCACTCACCAGCGCTGAAGATCTATATGTTAAGCCTGACCAAAATCTCTCACTCACTCACTCACTCAATAAGGTCAAAAAGGGGGAAAATTTGACGCCAAATGTATATACAAATGACAAAAATAATTGTAAATGAACTTTTTTCTTGTTGTGCTACACCTGTTGAGAATATACAGGTAGTATCTAAATTTGTCCAACAAACTATGGTAGGTGGGAAAATAGTTGAAATTGTAGCGAACACTTTGTGCCTAACTTAAATAATACGGAAGAAACGGCGTTTGTAAAATTAATTTTAAACTTGTAATTTTACATAATATCGGAAATTAAACTACGTAAAATAACAAAACTCTGAACATTTCTTTATCATATTGACGATCCAGTACAGGCCTTTCACTTTCAAACCACATATGAAGTTACTACTGCAGCGATAGTATTGCGAGCTCATTAACATAATTGCGGTACATGTTTATAGTGAAGGTCCATCATCTAATATCTGCCGAGAGCTCACAAGTACGCAGTCTAGGCTCCGTACTACTGGACCGAATTTCCAATTGTGATTTTAATGAAAACGATAGGTCCTAGACAATTGCAACAACAGGACCATTTTTGTTAAATATTCCATATTATTCATTATTCAACAAATCTTTTTTATTTTTTTTTATTTAGAGCGCATTGAAAATATGAGAATATTTGGGAAGGAAATATGTTGCCGCTGCTCCATCGGTTTTATCTGGAATGCATGCTTCCAGAAATAGTCGATGGAAGGATTCCTAGAAAACTTTCTGCCAGGGAGCCTGCTTACGTACTTCAAGCGAGAGGAAAAAAATACTTGCAATAAAATAAAAAGAGGAAGCTTCTAGCTTAAAATGTCGTCGTTGCCGGTGAAAAACCTGCTATGTGTCAGTGGTTGTAATAAAAGAGACGTCGTGGTAATATTTGTGTACGCAGGTGTAAAGTGTACAGACAAATACAAGAGAATTATGTGTATATAGTTCTGTGATAGTCAATAGCCCAACCATAAACAAAATGTTGTGATCTTGTTTTTTTTTTATAATTTCGTGTATTTTTTTTTTTTTTTTTTTAACTTGGCACATAGGAGGTTTTTCACCGGCGACGACGATGTTTTTTTGAAATTGTTTTTTATACGTGGAGTGTCAATGAAAACCTGTTATATTTTTTATTAAATAAACAAAATTTTGTCTGCGATTACAATTCACTAATATTACTAACATGTTAAACGAAATTGCTGTCAGCGGCCAACATGTTTTGCGAATCAATTTCTGGTGGGCAAGAGACTGTGTGTTCCTATTACTTCAGATCCATGATTGATAAAAGCTCACATTGATTACTTCAGGATTAGCTCAGGATGCGTTAAAAGTATAACATAAAGTAAATTAATTCGCAAATCATTCGGCCATAAATGATTGCGTTTGTGTAGTATAATTTTTTTTTTCAGGAAATGTGCATAGAAGTACGCAAAGATATGCCAGCAATTTGAAATTATGACGTTGTACAATTATTACATTGTATTTAATTCCACTTTGTTCGTTTGCTGTGTGGTATTTGATAGTTAAGCTTTGCTACGTAAAGAAGACCTTTTCTAGAAGGTGCATGCTGTGAGCCTAAATATCAGTCCTAAATTTAATAAAATAAACATTCAAAACCTACAGTATATACATTTAGTGTTCATAACGAGTAAATTTTTTTTTCGCTCATTAAATTCTTTTTTATGTTTTACATAGTGCACATTTTGAAATCGCCTCTCCAATTAGTGAAATTATATTTTCATAAAAGTAATTTTCACTTTAATGTCATATTTGTCACATATTTATTTGCAGTTTTCTTGCATGAATAATTTGTTTTGTAAACAAATTTCTAGCTGTTGTCTGATATTGCCTCTATTGTTTAAAGTCTTTGTGTTCCTTCCTGTTTCATTTCCACGAGTGTAACTACTATTGAAAGGTGACCAACCATGCACTGAAAAATTTAAAGTGCTCTAAACACTGTAAACATATTTAAAAATTTAAGTTTTTTTATATGGTGATATGTAATGTCTTCACTGACATTGTTTCAGGTGCCAAAGATTACATAGATCATTTTATAATTATCCCAAATCTGAATAAATCATATATTTAAAACCAACAAAATACATTTCCCACCTAGATATTGTGCCAGTAATATTGTGACTCAATGGTAACAGTACAGTAGTATTTATAATGAAATCGTAACTACAGTCATATTAATTTTAGACGTAGGATATAATACATATATTGAGGTGGTAACACTGGAATAAAATTACTTTTTTCTAAGCAAATGACTGGGCAACGTTTAATTCGAGAGGACCCGGTTTCTCTCCCAGCTCCTGCCACTGTACAAAGTTGTCTCATCGTCTCTAACGACCTCGCTGTCGACAAGACGTAAAGCCCAGTTACTTTACCTTCTAAATGAATGAAATAAACATAGCAGAGTAATACTCTCTAACGTTAACAGTTCGAAACCATACTTAAGGCTGATGACAGTCGGACATACGGAATGAATATATCTTGTTAAAATACACAACAATCATAACTACAAGTTAGTATACGTGATTTGAGAACATAGGGCAGCACTTCTAAGGTACTAACAGCCAATGACGGTAATATCGATGAATATGGAGTAGAAGCGAAACTGCAGGCACGTTGCTTGAAAATAAGGGGGATTGTCCGGAAAAATTACATTTCTCTATTTAAATGTAAATCAGTATTACAAAACTGTTGTATCCCTATAATAATAACTACTGCTAATAATAGGAATATATATATATATATATATATATATATATATAATATATACATATAATTTATAGTCTCTAAGTAGCAATTTAAAAATCAACAATAACAGTGCCTGCCACTAGATATTACAAATAATGGCAAAGTCAAAATCCTGACTACGCTCTTGCCCAGAACAGAGCGAATAGGAGGTAGCCAAGGAAGGCTGACAACCAATCGCATCCCGAGGCACGATTGCCACACAGGTAAATCCGAAGGTATTAATTATCTCGTGTGTTCGATCCGACGTTGTCGCTGCCTCCTTCCTGTACTATTGTGGCAGCACAACTATAAGTTTACAATATCAGCAATCACTCACAATTTGTGTACTTTTTTGTGCAGGGAAAAATATCCACGACAATGAAATTTAGTTATTACTAGCAGTCCCCCGCGGCTTTGCTCGCAAGTATTATTCGTAACTGATAATATTTACTTTAATCAAAAAACCTCTTTGTACACAAGATTGGTACTTCAGTCATCAAGTGTTAGAATGTCCAAGCGGCTAGTTGAACTAATTCTGCAGCAGGATAAGTAGCTATAGCTGTCCACGCGAAAAGCAGTCTTAGTTTGTTCCTGCCACTAACAGCGACTTCGCCTGGGCCTTATTTATAGCCCTACCTATTTAAGGTTGTGGAGTAATTACAGACACCTAAGGTAAGAGGTTAATCGAATGAGAAACATCTGTTTACCCTGCGCACAACCATTGGTGACGGTGCCCTCAATTATATATTTTCAAAATATTCACTTTAACTTTATTGACATTACAAAGTTTCAGTGGGTAAAGGTTTCGCAGAAACGTATTTGGTGCCCCAAACCTGAGATTAGTGAGATGATATATCGTCGGTTTACTGCCAAAAGTGACAAAGTAAAAATGAGATAAAATTATTAAAATGGTAGAAATATGTATATGTTGTTCACGAACAATTGCCCAAGTTTAAAGTCTATTTGTCTTTTCATACTGTTGTGTCACAGTATAGTGACATACCACATTTTTGTTAATATTTACAATTTAATACTGTTTTTAAACGAAATAGCATTTATGACTTAATCACCTTTGGCAGTATACCGACGATATGTCAGCTGATATTGTAGAGGAACCTAAGTGGAAAGCGAACTGCAATTTTACTCCTTTTAAAGACTACATGTAAATTGCACTAATTCCATCTGCTTTGTAGTTTTGTGTGTCAGAATTGAACGTTTGCACGCAGCTTTTAACGGAATTCGAGCCTAGAACCTCCCGGAATTTAGACCTGAGTGACAAACAACTGCGTCACGTAACGTCGAAATAATTCATGAAAATAAAATTTATTGAAAAAAAAATATCTGTGTCATGGGCTCATAGAGGTTGTACAACACCACGTCTCGATAGGTTACTGTAGTGAAACTCCAGTATGAGTTGTTTCTCGCTGCTCGTTCCTGCATTTTCGGATCGTCTGCTCTGATTATTGACAAACTAAGTTTTATTCTTAATAATCACGTTTCTTATAAAGAAAAAAAAATTACATACATATTTTTTTAAATATTTACGTACGGTAAGCATCACTCTGACGCGAACAACGCCTCAATATCGCTACTGGTTAGATAGATATCGTGGGTTGATGGAAAACAAATTTTGTGCTTTTTCACCCTTTTGGGTGTCGAATTTCGAAATATTTTAATTTACATCTTAGGAATTTGTATAAGTATCTAACTGAAGTGTAAATCACATCGCTAGCCCGTTCAGTCGAATCAAAATCGATCATTCACTAAAAAAACACATATCACCCCCGCACAGTATTGAGAAATCGAATTTCGAAAAATCTGAAAACCATTTTGCGATGATTTCTGTAATCATCATCCTGAAGCAAAAATTAATTGTATATCTCGACGGGTTCGATAGTTATCGAGGATTTATCTAAAACACGTTCAAGGTATTTTCACTACTTAAGAGAGTAAATTTCGAAAAACCCTTGATTCACGTTTTAGAATACTTTATTGGTATCTCGTGGACGTAAAAAACACAACAGTTGCCCGCTATGTTCAAGATATATCGACGATTAATTGAAAACGCTTTTCACCAATTTTCACCACTTTTTAGGTCCTTAGGTGGCGAATTTCGAAAATTCCTGAAATTATTTTTTAGGTATTTGAATAAGCATTAATCCTAAAAAAAAAATCACGCCTCTATATAAAAAACTATGGGATCGATATATATCGAATGTGAGTCGAAAACTCATTTTACCCCTTTTTTAACCAGTTTAGGGCCGAATTCGCAAAATATATTTTAAATGGTACTTGACATATTTACAAAAGCACCAATTTAAAGCAAAGAGTACTTCGATATCTCGATTGATTCGATAGATATGGAGGGATAATCGAAAACACATTTCACGTATTTTCACCCCTTTAAATAAAGAATTTCGAAACGATTTTGAGTCCTGTCATAGACATTTGTAAAAGTAACCAATTAAAGTGAAAATCACGACGATTGCCAATTGTGTTTCAAAGATAAAGACGATTCATTAAAAACACATTTTGCCCCTTTTTACTGTTTGGGGGTCGAATTTCAAAAAAACATAAAACTACTTTTTGGGTATTTACGTAAGCAATATTTTGAAGTGAATATCAACTCTCTATCCCGAAGGGTTCGATAGATATCGATAGTTGATTGGAAACACATTTAAGGTCTTTTCAGCCCCTTAAATGTTGAACTTCGAAAAAACCTTAAATTGGCTAATATGCATTTTTACGAGTGTCATTTTAAAGTAAAAATCACCATGATTGGCCGTCGGGTTCGAGCTCTATGGACGTATCTTCGGAAACACATTTCAACCCTTTTCACACCCTTAGAGGTCAAATTTCTAATAATCCCTTCTTAGTGCTCGCCTACGTCCTGAAGGGAACCCCCACAAAAAATTTCACGATTCTAGGTCCAGTGGTTTGGGCTGCAGCTTGATATGTCAGTCAGTCAGTCAGTCAGTCAATCAGTCAGCTTTCATTTTTAGCCTACTTTCCTCTATTAAAGATAGGCTTATGAGATCGCGCGTCTGTCTGTCTGTATGTCTGTAAGTCTGTATGGATGTATGGATGTCTGTATGTCCCCCCTAATAACTTTTTGTACAGTTCACGGTAAATAATGAAATTATTACAGAATATTATGCCATGACTGGTGATTACGACGCAATTTTTTTTATCGGTATACTCGTTATATTAACTTGTGTGTAATAATGATAACTTTTGAGTTCACCAAATGTGAATGATGCCCAGATTTATCGCGCCCTTTTTTTTTTTTTTCGTCTCGCATTGTTTTCACGGCAAAGCATTTAAATATATTAAAATATATATAAAATTTTGTGTTACCGTAATTTCACGAAAATAATTTTATATTTAAAGCAATTATATATTTTCAGTTTTCCGTTTTATTTTTAATTCGTTTTCCAAATTGGTTTGATTTAATTTTCAATTTCCCAATTTTTTTTAATTCGTCTTCCAAATTGCTTATAAGTGCTATCTCAAGTTACAAAAAAATTCGAAGATTTAAACAAAATTTAATTACGTGAAATCACAAAAACCCTTTTTATGGCGATTGTTGGTTAAACTGTGCTGTTAGTAATTTTATCATGGCCGAAATACATAGTCGTCGTCTCTATTTGGGTTCATAATTTGTTGTGAATTGTTAACGTTCGTACCAGTGTAATATCACAGAAATTCCTGCATTCATGTATCGTAATTACAAAATGGAGGAATACTTTTTTTCCCCAATGTATTATCGTAAGTAAAATGTACGCATCAAATACGTCTGTAACTTACATGCTGGTAGCGAATTTCGTGCAAAAAATAAATAAACTTTTCAAAGTAAGTAAACTATAATTTTCTTTACGTATGTCTGCTTTCCACCATTGGAGAAACATGTTTATTAATGAACTTAAGATTCACTACTCATCGTGCGAAATTATTGGTTTTACAGGTTAATGTTTACACTTCACATTGTGTACCGGCCAAACTATTGCTGATGTATAGTTTACTGTTCATGTATGTCTTTAGAGACGTTCGTAGTAGTCCTACATAAAATATATTGTTAGGTTAGGTTTACATTAAGTTTAGGGTAGATTAGGTTAGGTAACCTAACCTTTTCAAACCTATTTTAACCTAACATAACCTAAAATCTAACCTTACAATTTTTTTTACATAGGACTACTATTAACGTCTTAAGAAATATTTTTAATAAGGAGTCCTACGTAAAAAAAATTTTTGTTCGGTCAAGTTAGTTTTCAAGTGAAGTACATTAAAAATGATTTATTTCCAAGTGGTGGCATGAAATAAAAAGGAGTGGATGGGTTTTATTATTCTGTTAGATACCACTTTATGGTATCGAATGGTAAAATTAAATCAGTCTGCTCTTTTTTTTACTTTACAATGCCAGCTGGAAGTATAAAATTTTTCTAACTGTGCACTCCTGAAAACCTAGACATTCGCTGGGCAACGAAGTCCTTCAGCTTCTATTTGGCTTGAGGTGAAATATTATAACTTGAATGTTATGAAGGTCAATGTTATTAATTTGCCAATGGAAAGTTTGTGCTGCTGATGGCAGTAGGAGGTCAAATTTATGCCAGTACTGGTGGAAAAAACTTTTGTCTTTTGAACAGTTTTTGTCGTTCCTCCGTAGACACGTGCCAAATTCTGATGCATACCCACAAACAGAACGAACCAGTGTGTGTACAGGGTGTGAGGGGAAGGGCAAACAATGAGTGTGAATGTACTTAAAATAAAACATAAGCTCCACTGCTCTGCAGCCCTTTCATTCTTAAGTAGCGGCACTGACTTGTGGACTGACGAAACAAGTAAGGTAATAACTTAGGTCGTTGCCAACTGGAACACATATTTTAGCATGTGTATAATATGTTCAAGGGGCATTGTTTTCTGAAAAACAAATTAGTGCTGATTTGTGACCTAATTCTTGGTGTTTCACGGCCCAAGATCCCGATTAAATATCACCACATGCTATTTGCACCGATGCAGCACATCGCAAGTG